>JAJEKB010019975.1:0-108392 GCA_022393335.1 Macrotrachela quadricornifera
CTCTCTCATATGATCCTAACAACACCATGTTTTGTCCTTATAATAGTAGAGGAAATATTTTTGGTGACTGATGGCAAACGTTGTTTTCTATGAGTTACACAAAAAATTCATGCAACTATTATAAGGACGAAACGTACTGTTATTCGAGTCAATCGGAGGTTCATGACCGATGCTTTCCCATATGATCCGAATAGTCCTACATTGCATCCTCATAATAGTAGAGTGAATTTTTTGTGACTCATAGAAAACAGCGTTTGCCATCAGTCACCAAAAATATTTCCTCTACTATTATAAGGACAAAGCATGATGTTGCTAGGATCATATGAGAGAGAATCTCTACAAACCCCATAATCAGCCAGAATAATACTATGTTTTGTTCTTATAATAGTGGATTCGACCTTTGCTAATACATTTTTGTACCTAAATATTGTATGCATTGAAATTAATGGATCTCTGTCTAGGCACACCAACAGCAGCTCATATTTTAAGTTTGCTAGTTTCTCAGTAAGAGTGAGTGTTCATTTTGCCTGGAGATTATCAATCAGTTTAACTTACAGTTCATGCTTCTCTATTGTTAGGTCAATGCTTATGATTAACTATATTCTTCTAATCGTATGATTAAGCATTAAAATCGAGATTTTCTTCTAAAAAAAGGCATGCAAAAACTTTAGAAAGTTTGTATATGTGAAAGTTTTTTCTGCAAAAAAACTCAGTCGTTAAGATGAATGACTCTTGTTGTATAGATACTGACTTCTATAAATTCTCAAGAAATTTTAATTAATCTATCTGCCCTGTACCTGTTACAGACCTTTAGGCGCGAAAAAATTCGATAAATTACTTCGATGTCCACTTCGAATCTTCCACTTTTTTTTTCTTTTGTTTTAAAGTCATCATGTATCAACATAAAGAAAAAGTGAAAGAACAGTTCTATGAGAATGAGGATTTAATTCATCTTTCACTCGGGATTTACTGGATTTCAAATACAATGAGATATACAAACGAACAAAATTTATCGTTATCAAACAGTTACATTACTCAGTAACAGAATTATATATATTCATCCTTAAATTCAAGACTAATATTATTCTTCAGTATTAACAAAAATCTAAAGTAACGAATGAAATTATACCAGATAGTAAGATTAAATAGACGCGTGTACTAATCTTCTGTTGTTTGATATTGTTTTCTGTTTGTTCGTCAGCTTTTTTAAATAAGTTTAATCTTTTCATTGATTGAGCAAATTTGCGTATATTTGTTGTATAAGATCCTAGAAATTTTATATAAATTTCATATAGGATGAAATTAACTATTATTATAGTTAAAACATACTGGAATAATTCATTGTATTTGTTGATTGACATTTGAATGTCAATGTAATCTTAGCTACAAATGGTGCAATCAAACGAAGTATTATAATAAGACCACCATAAAGACTGATAAACAAAGTAATTGCATAAGAAAAATTAATTTTATCTGTTGTTGCATATGTGCAGAATAAAGGAGCGCAATTATCAAAATATTTTTCATAATTTATTTGTGTTGACCATTCTTCAATAAAAAGATTAAATAAAATATCATTCAATGAGACATTTTGGTGTTTTGATGTGAGAACAACATCAGTCCAATTCATTTCCATCTCAAATAAAAAGACTAATATAACAAATATAATATATTTCTATACATACTTGATTAAGACGTGGAAAGAAATTGGTTAATAATTGAAGACATTCAATATTATATAAACAATCTAATGTACTTGAAAGAAGACCTTCAAGAGGCAAACATCCTACAAAGAATCCATTGACTATTGTAGAATCTGACGACGGAATACGCCAAAATGTATGGCTTTGATAATTTGTTTCATTTAATACGGAATCAAATGTAGCTACTTTAATTAGATTTTCATTGTCACACATTTTTAAAGTATATTTATTATTTTCAGAGTCATAATCAGAATATCTCGTTGTATATCCCTTAGAATATATATTGAATATACTAGCGCCAATTTCAATAACTACATTTGTATTAAGAGCGGAAATTAAGCTGTTTGCTTGTGTAGTAGTTATGAGATATTTCAAAAATGGACTAATTCGAGTAGATGCCATATTTTTAAAGAATTGAATAGTTCCATTTACTTCAGATTGTACTTGCATTTCAGAAAGAAGATAAATACTAGTAAATTCATTATTATCAATATCAATCTGATTTTGAAACATTGTATCTTCCGAAAATGAACAAAGACTTGACAAAAGTTTAAACTAAATCAAATAAAAGATAAATAAAATAAACATTTTTTAATATATTATTTAGGAAAAAATGTATTATCAATCGATATTATTTAATAAATATTTCAATGAAACCATTTCGACATATATCATTGATAAGAACAATTCATTTTCATATAATCTTATGAATTAAATTGATTTTCAAGAAATTTTTTAGTGAATGATATATTTTTAATGAAAATTAACTTACAGTTTCTTCGTATACTGTAATCCTCTAAAATGCATAATGATTTTAAGTAAGAGTATTTCTATTTTATAGATTATACCAGCTGAAGAACAAATCTTAATTCAAATGAATGTGCAAGGATAAAAATTGGTATAAAAAATCCTTATGGAAAAAAAACAATTCTGATACTGCTCTCAGTTCCACAAAAATTGGAACCACCGATCAATTGTTTTGCTCGAGTGAAATGCTTTCAAATTTATAAGAATACTAGCGGAGGTACCCGATGATAGTTAGAAAAAATGCGATGTTGCAAATTCTACATGTCTAAAAACAAAGATTCTATCATCCCCCTTCAACTATTGCTCATGCGCGTCAGGAAAAAGCTCGAATTTAAGTCCTGTGTCATCTATCTTTGCTTTGGCGTTTAACTAATGCCATTTTGAAGAATTCCCTGAGTAGGCGTTGTGAATCGAAATGTGTATATAGTCAGTATTTTCGATCCCGATTTCGCCTAAAGAAGAAAATAGATGTCGTCTACATCGCAAACCCGCTTCTAATCTGGTCCTCAATCTTCATTTTAATCTCCGTTCTGGTTTCATTTTAATTGGATTCTGGCGCGATTTCAATCCCGATTCGATTATGACCTCGTTCCAGATGGTCTCTTGATCCTGTCCATATCATGATGCTATCGTTACTCTAGTCCAAGTTACTTTATAAAAGAACGTCTCTTTGAAACATGTTGTTCTTGTTGTGGAACATCATCGTGGGAAGCTCGGCCAAATGAATATTACTGACCGTTCGAATATTTGAAAATCTGATCGATCGAAGACTAGATCAATTAAGCGTAGGTGTACTTCCACACTTCACTTTCTCTTGTGTGTAGTCATGGCAAGCTCAGTCTACAGGGTGATCCATAAATCTTGATATCTCTCAGAAAAATTGTTCGCTCTCTCTTATAACAAATTGTAAAAATGTGCAAGCTTTGGTATATTATCTTTTATAACGTGGCGAAGAATATCCTAAATTTTCACCTCTCTATTCTGATGAATAAGGAAGATGTAAAGGCTAACATTCTACCAATATTATTTTTATGCAGCCCGTAAAATACATATAAATGAGCCACTTTTGCATTTCATTTTTCTATCATTTGATGTGTTCTATTAAGGAAAGAAATTATACGAGATGATGCAGCGTGAAAAGCTCTACAATCTGCACAATGTGGCATGCTTTGTGTTATGTCATTTTTGCTTTCAAAACTGGGCAAAGCTTTGTGCCATCAGTTTTTAAATTAATCGTACAGAGTTTTGCTTTTTCTGGAAACAAAAACTACATAACACAAAGCATGCCACATTGCGCAGGTTGTAGAGCTTTTCGCGCTGCATCTTCTGATATATTTTGTTTCCTTAATAGAATGTATCAAATGGTAGAAATATGAAATGTAAAAGTGGCTCATTTATATGTATTTTGCGACCTGCAGAAAATAACATCGGTAGAATGTTAGCCTTTACATCTTCTTTATTTATCAGGATAGAGAGGTGAAAATTTAGAATGTTCTTCGCCACGTTACAAGGGATAATATATCAAAGTTTGGACATTTTACAATTTACTATAAGAGAGAACGAACAATTTTTCTGAGAGGTACCAAGATTTATGGATCACCTTGTAATTATCCTACACGATATATAATTAATCTTAATTAATTTTCGTTTACGAAAAAAGAATTTTTACATTTTATACATGATATAGATTATATATTGAAATGTATTACCTGAGAACTAGCTGTTGTTCGAAAATCCGACGGTCCATATCTACTTGCATCTAATAAATACATTGCCTCAATCCATTGTTGACTAACAAAAGTACTCGAACAAACGGGATGCAATGTAATTGTATTGAATACGAATTTTTTATAAGGAATTTTGACTGATGAACATGGACATGAAAGAGTATCAGCATATTCAAAATAAAGTTTATTGAAAATTGCAGGTGTTATTTCGGATATAGTAATTGTTTTAGATTCTGGTCTTACCAAAATACTGTAGAAAAGAACATAGAGGCAACCTAAAAATTAAATAAATAAATAAGTAATAAAAATCTTTTTAATTTTTACAGAATTAATTCATTTTGATTAGAATTTTATTATAGATTCTTATTTAAGGTTCTTCAATAAATAATCAAATTTAGACTTGTTTAATTTGAAAAATTCAATATTTAGATAAAATACAAAGTATAATATAATATCGAACTATATGAAGAATGATACATTAGAATTTTGTGTCGTTTTTCATTTATACATTTTAAAAATAAATTATTATTGAAATCAATATCTGATTATTTTAATGATTGACCACTGTTGTCTTATATATATATATATACATTTAATTGTCTACGTTTGAATATTTATTTAATTATTTTTATATGATAAGAGAAAAAAATATCGAGAAATTTTAGTTGTTCATGAAAAAAATCAAAGAATAGGCAAACGTAGTCTCATGAATAAATAAGTGGAGCGATAGTTGAACCTCTTCTCTTAGTTTTCATCTTATCCTTTCCTCAGTCTTATCAATCCTCTCACTCTCATTCTGAGTCGCTATCTTGAGGGTGCGGTAATATCGAGTAAGGATAAAATGAAGGCTGATGGAAGAAGCTAATGCGTCGAGATTCACCTATTGATGCATTGAATACATAACCAAATATATAAATGATCTTTTATATGAAAAATTTTCATCTAATCGATATGACAAAGTAACTTATTGTTTCCAAATATTTTTATCATTTGCTTGTTTTCTATTTATTTCAATTTCATTATTTTTTACACTTCTTTTTTTAAATTAAAAATCATTTATAAACTCAACTTATATTCTTCATTCATTATTCACAAATAAAAATTTCAAAGAAAAATTCCAAGTCATAAAATTCTATGAAATACCTTGATTTATTTATTGATTTTGTATTATAAATTTCAAAAGATATTATAAAAATTATTTGTGAGAAAGAAATCTTTTATTTATATTTTTTGTTTTATTTTTAAAATAGATTGTAACACTTATCGTTTGTCAAATATTAGAATATAATATTAGTCACTCATATCCAAGTAATCGTTCAATAAATCTTCTCTAAGTCTATTTCATATTTTTAAAACCGGCGATTGATTGCGATTCTATCACTTCAATGAACAATTTCATTTACCGCGATAAATCACTAGTTTTTCCAGTTAACTGACAATATTTGTAGGTTTTCTAATGTTCTTTCTTGGTAAATGCAAATAGGTAACTAATGCTTTTATTTTTCATTGAATCTGTGAATTTTACATTTATTTATTATAGTTTATCAATATACAGTAACGTAGGCGTGCTAAATCCATTTGAACAGTCAGAAAAACTTGAAAATGTTTTTTAGCTATATATTTCAAAGAATAAAAATGAGTAAAACTTAATCATAGTAACGATCTCAATATTTTCTCCAATCTTTTGTTCAATTATCTATTGCAAAACGTTCATACGTATAGTGATTTTCCACTTGAACTGATTCGGTAATGTACGACGTGAGATGTTTGTATTATATCTCTGCTTTTATCTAACTTGATTTATATCATTTAAACATAAATTCTAAAATAAAAATTTGCATTTGACTTACTCATGAGAAGAAGTGTATATAACCAAGTTGCATATCTTTGTTGTTTAAGAACAGTTATTGGATCCTTTGGTTCATCATCGTCATCATCATATACATCTTCTTCGGGAATAAAAAGATTATAATTTCGTAATTGTTCGTAAAACCAATGAAATAAAACTTTGATCTTCATTGTGAAAAATAAATGAAATTTTCGAAAAATGGACTAATCCTTCTGCAATATCAAAATCAATTAGAGCGTTTTATTTGAGAAGTGAAATTTCTATTAAAAGAACAGCAACAAATTTATATTAAACACGTAACGAAATTTCTAAAATAAAATAAATTTTATAAAACTATTGATGAAATTAGTTACAAAGTTTTTTTAGTGGAATAGATGAATTTCTTCCTGTTGGATAAGATATTTAAAGATTTATATAATCATCATAAAAGACTCGAAAATTTTCTTGAATACTTATCTCTGTGAATCATTTCTTTTATTGAAAAATTGAAAAAAGTTCTTGACTGATTAAAATTTTGTGCTTAGATGTTGCGACAAATTTCATAATAGATCATAGATATCAAGTATATAAGCAAATGATGAGAAAATATATTAGTTTATCACAATCTGGATGACACATCGAGTTTCTCAACAGAGATGTCCATCGCGGCGCGGTAGAGATTTTCATAGTATCGTCGCAGCGGCGGCGGCGGCTTTTTCATGAAAGAAATTTCAAAAATTCAGGAATTTACTTATAGTCTCGATATTGATGTGTGCTGCACGGTAGCGTTTTTCTGACGACCGGCGCGGTGCGAGTAGCTTCCTTTCATTATCGTCGTGACGCGGCAACGGCAGGTTCTCAACCGCGATAGACATCTCTTTTTCTCAACCATTATTTAGTAGATTTTATTGAAATACACAATCGATTGATAGAATACTTAACATGGGAATTCAGGTTCAAATTCAACCAAAATAAATTCAAAGCAATGTTCACAGATCTTTTTTGCTACAAGTTAATGTCTTTTATTTTTCAATATTCTACAAATAGCTTTATTCAACTCTAATGTCTAGGGGAGAAAAAGTGGATTCCATATATCCCGAATATGGTTGCAATCCAGCAGATTCATAGGATATGAAGATAAGGTTACAATCTAGATGATATATGTAGAACTAAGAAGGTAAACGTGATTGAATAATGAAAATATAAAATCTACACTATAGAGCCCATCAGATTGACGATGGGTCAATTGTGGTGGACACTTGCCATCGGTATCAAAGAATTGTAATTTTCTTTATGTTTCAAATCTGACTATACTGTCTTATTCCCTTGACTGTACCCAATACCTGAAACTTGACAATGGATATATCTTTCCGTATTTATAGACAGAATAGTAGTGCGAATCAATGCCACGGTATTAAAGTCTTTTAATGCTACGTTTAAGTCCTCAAGTACTATATTATGGGGATACTTGTCGCCTCTTCAGGGTTATTTTCTTGCCTGTAGTACGAGTTATAATTCCCAAAAAAACTGTTTAGCGGCAGAGTAATAGAACGAGTCTACAGTCAAAATACCTAACGAATCGTCCCAACCTACATTACATGTTGATAAGATTTGATAAGGATTCGAATTTTGATCCAAGAGAATGTGTCAAATTACGGACTCGACGAAGAATGAAGTGTTCACCTAATTTTATTATTTTGACAATCAGCGTTGATTCTTGATTAGTTGTCATAAGTTCATTTCACATTTTATCTGAACTCAGTTTTTTTTAATACTCGAGATGCCGATCTTCACGAATCAAAAAAAATCTTTTCTAAGCTCTCTATTTGATGTCTTCATAGTTTCAAGGATCCAAGTGTGCTCATTCCAAATTTCATGATTTTTTTAAAATTAATCGAAAATTAGAAACCAGTTGAAAGTTTTTCTGAGAATCCTAAAAACCAGATTTCGATTTTAAGACTTATAGAAATCCTATTTATTTTCAACAAAAATATGTTCATTCGAAGCAGAAATTGTTTATCTACTAGGATCCATACAGACACCCGAGGTACCAGTTCTTTTTCTATTTATAAATGTTGAATATTGGCCCAGTTGAATTATATGGCTACGAACAATGATTTTTTTCTTTAGAGAATTTATCATTTATGTGGGCACACCAGCAAGATAATATATAGGGTAGGTAACTCAATGTGCTTTTTCTATAATACTATTTTCAGTCTCAAATTCAGTGAATGACGTAAATAAATCACAAAGTTATTCATAAAATATCAGAGTCTACCAAGGTCTAGTATGTGGAGGAGAAAACACAGACACTGGCGTAGACACATACACACTATATTTCACTAACTCATAAATACAAATACAATTGTCTATGTCTTCCACAATAGTTCGACTAGAATTAGAAAATAATTTCGGAGTTATGTCTTCAATTTGTAATTCTACCATGATAACCTATAGATATATTTTATCACACATTGTTACACAATGGCACCACTTTTATATATCTTACTCTTGCATCCTATTATTAATTGTAAAAGTTTACGTTTCATCTTCATGTAGGTGAACCGCGTTGCATATATATTTTTTCCGAATTGCTTGCGAAGCTGCATCATAGGTACTCACGCTCATCTTTCTACTCAAGTAATGAGTATCTTACCGTTGTTTCTCGTTTCCATGTGTGCAATATATTCGGTCTCACTCAAATGCAAAAAGAAGACGTCGTATCTTATCGCATGAGATGAATTCATACGAGAAAACCTACTCTAGGGTCTCGTACTTCACTTATCATTCTGATAGGAGATGAGTGCTAATCACTTGTCATTTGCCGGAGTATCGTAAGTTTTGCTACTTACTACTTACTGGTAAATAAAAGGTAGTAACAGATATTTCTTGCCGAGAAAAAGTAAATGGCAATAATGTCGTGCATGAACAAAATAGTCGACAACAAATTACAAGAAAACTCTTGAACACTATATTAGAGAGTAAGATCCTTGAGACTTCTCCATAAATCCAGTGCAAGATTCCAAACACTACAAATTATCATCTGCGGTAATATCGGAACTTAACAACATCGTGCGGCATCGGACACCCAATCTTCTATGGTCAGCGAGCAAATTTTTCTTCATATGCGTATTGTAGATCCTGGTAGACCCTACTAGACTCTGGTAGAGCCTGCTAGACCGTAGTAGTTCTTTATCGATCCTACAAGACTAATAGATTTCAATAAAGAACAATGTATTCTACTAATGAAAGCTAAAAATAATTAAAATAGGATTATTGATTGAAATATTGATCAAAGTTATCATTAAAATGTTGCTGGATTTTTTATGCGGATTTTGAATTACTCTGTGATTCATTTGCGTCATGGTCTCCTCAAATTTGACGTCTAATAAAGGCTCTTTTCCCATCAGTGTAATCTTCGACACTAAATTTTCGTCCTTTTTCATTGATATTCGGTGGTTTTGGAACACAATAGTTCATTTTTTACTTGAAACAAATCATATTTACAATCAGCATATTGAGTTTTATAGAACTGTAATCATATTAAATACAAATGTGACAAAACATGATTTTATTTCCATGAGAATGTTCCGCGTATAAAAAACTTAAGTTCTGGTGAAGTGCGAAATTTACATATGGAAAGTAATCAATAATCAATGCTAATTATCAGAATAACAAGTAACGTGCATCTAGAAGATCCATTAATCTCCTTGACTATTGATTTGAGTTATTGTCCTGCGGTCAAATATACAAACATATAGTCAATACAGGAATTAAGATCCTCACTATAGTCAAGAAAATGGGTCATGGGGGCCAAAAGGCACTTCCATATTATAGCACTTGGAAATGTAAGACTATTTCCATAAGACAGCGCATGAAGATATAAGAGTATCCTCCATATATAACCACTTCAGGATCTAAAGATGCTCTCTATATATACCACTTAGAGATTGAAGAGCTTTCCAATAATATAGTGCTTTAGAACCCGAGAGTAACCTACAATACAGTACTTGAGAATTTAAAGGTACACTCCGAATATAATACATGAGAACCAGTTTAGAATAAGTGTACGTAGTCATCAAAAGAGATACTGAGAAGGGAATGAAGATTCATAAGATTCGTTAGGAATACGGAGAATTCCGCAATCCGGTCTCTCCTTCGTGGGCAGAGCGCGGCTACAATACATTATCAGTAGTGATGGACATCTCTTATATAGATACGCATATATTACAATAAATATAACATTCATACGTTAGTGGTGAAATCTCAAGTCTTCTGTAGAGTTAACGTGAAAAACATTTAAAATTAAGATAACTGTCTTTCTTTCTTCTTTCATACTCGTTGTAATACATAACGATTAACATCTTCTACCAACGATATATGTTAAGAGTGTATCGAAATTTTAAAAATCAAAACATATATTGGTAAATCTAGTCACATCGCGTATTTTACGTTATGATCTTGCAAGGATTGTCCTAACAGTTTTTTTGATTTAATTTTTTGTTCTCATATAAAATTTGACGTTATCTATATATGAGTGAGAAACAAGGCAATTTACTGTAGATTAATAAAATTTGATCAATAATCATCGTCAAACATTGATACAACAATTTTTATTAGATGCCAACATTTTTTGACAACTTCAATTGCAAATATAATTCAAAAGGTTCTCAGAGTTTACAAGAATTATTCAGATAGGATTGTCAGACTTTTATGCTGCTAAATTAGAATTAAAAAAATTCTTACCTTAAAATCTTAAAAAAAAACTTTGACACCTTTACTATAATAGTACTAGTAAAAGCTTTAAAAAAAAATTTTTAAAACAAGAAACCTTATGAGAGGTGTTGTGCATCGATTCTCTCTCCGAGAAATATTTTAATATAGAAGAAATATCTATGACAAAACAGTTTACATTTTTCTTCTATATATTTTTTTATACCTTTCCCATATGTCGTTTTTTTTCTCTACTTATCAATATTTTTTATTACATTATCTTTATGAAATAATATGAATAACTGAAACCATTAGTAAAATCATACTTTATGGTAAGAATAAACAAATTCCTGACTTTAAAAAGTCAGGAATATTACTTAACCTAATTTGACTAGCAAACTACTTATTTCCTATTAATTTGATAGATTAGATTGAAAAAAAAACAGTCTGTTGGCACTTCTGTGATGAATAGAATTATGCATACAAGAAAAAATGTGTTGAAAATTTACAGAACAAAAATGAAAGGTGAGATATTTCGTATATTGAAAGGATAATGTTTACAAGTTAGTCTTCGAGACTAGAAGAATACTCAAAATTGAACACATGGAATAACTCTTAAGTACTAATAAATATCTCAAGGAAAGAAAAAACATTTTTCTTAAAAAATAATCTTGTTAAATTGTTTCATTATTATAGTCACGGTAAAAATGGAACGTTTTAGAGAGAAAGATAGCTGAGATGGGAGTGGTACAACATTCGTGGTCCGTTGTATGAATGAAATAGAATCTATTTAAATTCAACTTTAACATTATTGTCACAGTGATATACAATCAATTCTAAGCAAACAAAAAAATCGTTTTTGTGCATGGTTTTTTTTCTTCTAAATAGTTTCTTGAATGAATTTTATTTTTTGGTTTGATAATAAATTTAATTCAATCTTCAGACTTCTATTTTAAATTCTTGTAATTATACTATTAAAAATAATACATTTGAAACTTCTAAATAAAAAAATTGTTTTTTTTATTCTTCTAAAGAAATATTATTTAAATATTTTGAAAAAAAAAAAACTAGTCTTTTATCGATGAAAATTAATAATAAGTTTCTCTTTCAACCCAACCACCTGGTTTATGACGAATAATATATTTTCTAACTTCATCATAAATCAAAATTAAAAAGAAATAAGGTAATGGTGGTAACCACCAAAGAAATCTAAAAAGAAAAAAACAAATTCTTTATTTTTTTTTATTTATTTTTGTTAATCTTACTTAAGTGGATATGTATTAAGTGCTGTATCTAAATAAGGTGTATAAGATATAATAGCAGCTAAAACTGTTTCAAAAACTAAACCAAAATTTAACATCCAATTACTATATTAAATAAAAATGACAAAATATTTGTTTCTTTTTTTTTTTTCTAATATTTAAGATAATTTACTTCATTCCTTGTTGTAAAATTGAATGTGTACGTGTTTTACAAATAATTAAAACAGCCCATTGACAAATAACAATTGTAATAAAAAAAGCTGTATGACAAGTAAATTCAAGTTGTTTTCGTTGTTCATATGTCTAAAAAGACAATAAAGATTTTATTTATATTTAAATTAATATAAATTCCTATATTAACAAATTCGAACCCATTCTTGTCCATATGAATCTTGTAAATCATTTATATATTTTGATTCCCATGATTTTCTAAGACCCAATAAACGTGATGGAAAAAATCCATTTTCTGCCATTATAACAAGATATGTAAAAAATCCAGCACCTGCTTGAATTGGTCCTATTTGTCCATATGCCATTGATATAAGACTAAACAAAAAAAAACAAAACCAATTCTTTTTATTTTCTATTTAAATATCTAGAGAATTATCATGTAAACATTATTTATATTTTCATTTAATATATAATTAAAACTAACCGTTGATTAACAAGTCGATCATGTTGAGGATCTCTTGGTTTTCTTGCCATAATATCACTTTCAGCTTTTTCATAAGCTAATGATATAGCTGGAATCATATCTGTACCCAAATCAATACATAATATTGTTATTGTTCCTAATGCTAATGGAGTATCTGTTATTAAATACATTAAAAATGGTGTTATTTCAGGTATATTTGATGTTAATGTATATGCAATAGATTTTTTTAAATTATCAAATATTAAACGACCTTCTTCAACACCTGTAACAATTGATGCAAAATTATCATCTAATAATATCATATCAGCTGCTTGTTTGCTTACATCTGAACCAGCAATACCTTTAAAAACAAAATTAAACAAAATTATTTTAAATAAGAAAGAAACTAAATAAATCTAAACCCATTGCTACACCAATATCAGCTTGTTTTAAAGCAGGTGAATCATTAACACCATCACCAGTAACAGCTACAATTTGTCCTTGTCTTTGACAACCTAAATTTAAATTAAAAAAATTAAAAAAAAAATTTTTTTTAGAAATAAAAAAAAACCTTCAACAATAATAAGTTTTTGTTGTGGTGATGTTCGAGCAAAAACAATTTCTGAATGATTTTTTAATAAATTATCAAGTTGTTCTGATGACATATCTTTAAGATCACCACCATGTACAACACAAGCTTTTGCATCTTTTGGATTAACTTGTTCAATAGGTACACCTGTTCTTTGTGATATATCTTCAACTGTTTCAGATTCTTCAGATATTATTCCAACAGCACGAGCTATTGCTTTTGCTGTTATTGGATGATCACCTGTTACCATTATTACTTTTATACCAGCTGAACGACATTTTGCAACACTATAATTAGATTTTATTATTATAATGAATTACTCACAAATTATTGTACTCTTCATATTATTCAGATTTTTTTTGTCTCCACTATCTTTATGAAGAAAAAGTACACCATAAGATACAGTTTGAAAATTTGTAAAGAAGACATAAGAAAAAGTAAAAATTATCTTCTGCTTATTTTGTCTATTTTCAAAACAACTATAAAACAAGCGATTTAATGGAAATTGTAGAGCCTTTCATACTTCATCTTTTGGGAAATTTTTATTTTTAATCAAAGTTATGAAAAAATATAATACAAATCACGGATATACCCCATGTCACGAATACCAGATAACTTAATTAGCAGTAAACCTCGGTTCATCGATAATATTTCGATGAACTATATATAATAGAAAGAGAACGGCTATATAGAACGGAAAAAAAAGATATATGTATACATGTACATGTGTTGGATTATTTATTTTGTTTTTTAACATTTTGAAAGATACAAATACATTTTAAGCGATGATAAAGTTCAAGTGAGCATTTATTTTATTTTTAATATTCACTTTTTATATTCCTTTTTTTGAAATTTATTAAATTATTTTGGGTGAAATAAAAATCCTATGAATCTAAAAATATCTTTTTAATTTTCCTATACAAATATTGAAAAAATAGAGGCAAACGGTATTGGCTAGTTGTATATACTATATAAGTCTACCAATACGACCGCAAGAGTGGGCATAGAAATACGGACCGTCACTCCATTAAAATGGCTTCTTGTATGGACTATATCGATAGACCTGGGCAGCATCAGTTCACTCCAGTTTACTGAAAAAAACTGACAGTATACCGCGGTTAATCGCCAGTTTTTATCACATGGGTCATGAAGTGCAACTTATTAATATTTTCATCTTTTTACAAATATATTTAAGAGAGGTTTTTTTGATAAAAAAGAATAGTAGAGAAGAAATCGTTAAAAATGGTATCATCTATTAATTTAAATAAAAACATACGCTTGAGGAACAGCTGCTCTAGGTGGATCAATCATTGACATAAGACCAAGAAATCGAAGATTTTCAACAGGAAAATTAACTTCGTCAGCATCAAATTTAAAACCTTTTGGAAATTGATTAACTGGTAAACGTAAATCACAAAACCCTAAAACACGTTCACCTAAACTTCCTAATTCCATGTATGCTTGTTGAAATTGATTTCGCCAATCTATTTTATTTTTATTTTTAATTAAATAAAAAGAAAAAAAACCAAATTGTTTAACTTACAATCATTCATTGGAATATGTTGTCCATCAATAAAAATAAATGAACATTTTTCAAGAATTCTTTCTGGTGCACCTTTCATAACTAATAAATGATAAAGACGATCATCTTTATATTGTTTACTATCATGAATTTCATGTATTGATAATTGATATTTATTTGTTGAATTAAATGGAATTTCACAAACTTTACGATTTGATTCACGAGTTTTAATAACATCACCAATCTAAAATAAATTATTTTAAATAAAAAACAAAAACATCTTTTTTTACTGATAATTCAACACATTTAAGTAAAGCTGATTCTGATGCATCTCCATTACATTCACGTTGTAAAACAGGTAATGATAAATTTTCTGGATTTTGTTTAAAATCTGCTCGATTACATAACATTGCACAACGAGATAATGCCAACCAACCAGAGGACTTTTTATCATATGTTACATCTTTTATTTTAATATTTAACAAAAAAATTTTTTTTTTATTTAAAAAATAAAATATTTACTTTGTTGATTTTCACTTGTATCAGCTTCAACAATTTGATTATCAAACCACATATGTGCAACAGTCATACGATTTTGTGTTAATGTTCCTGTTTTATCTGAACATATTGTTGATGTTGATCCAAGTGTTTCAACAGCTTCCAAATTTTTTACCAAACAATTTTTTTTTGCCATTCTTTTAGCTGTTAATGTTAAACATACCTTTAAGAATAATAATAATAATAATAATAACAGAAGTTTTATTTTAAAATATATATAAATACTGTAACAGTAGCTAAAAGTCCTTCAGGTACATTTGCAACAATAATTCCAATTAAAAAAATAACAGCTTCAATAAATGGATAATCAAGAACAATTGCAATTATAAAAAAAGAAACACCAAGAAAAACGGCAACGCCAGTTATTATATGAATAAAATGAGCGATCTCTTTTGCTATTGGAGTTTCACCTGTTGATAATCCTGATGCTAATGTTGCTATACGACCCATTACAGAACGATCTCCTGTACGAACAACAAGACCTTTTGCTGTACCTATGTTTATTTTAAATATATGTATATATATGTTTATCTAAATAATAATTCTTTTCAAACCTTCAACAGCAAATGTACTTAAAAAAGCTAAATTTTTTGTTTCTAATGGATTATCATTTGTACATTCATTTGAACGTGTTTGAGGTTCAGATTCTCCTGTTAATGAAGAATTATCAACTTTGAATCCATGTGATTCAATAATTCTTATATCCGCTAGAAAAATAAAAATACTAAAATAAAAAAAAATTTGTTAAGAATAAACCTGGTACTCGATCACCAAATTTAATATCAACAACATCCCCAACAACTAAATCTTCGGATTTAACATTTTTTCTTTCTCCATCACGTATAACAATTGCTTGCTAAACTTTATTATATTAAACAAATTTATTTTATATAAAAAAATACTTACTTGTGGAACCCTTTAAACAAAACAAAAAAAAAAGATATTTTTATTTATTTAAAAAAAAGAGAATAATTAAGAAATCAAATCTCTTACATATTTTTAAATTCATCCATTATTTTTGAACTTTTAGCTTCTTGATAATAAGAAAAACATCCAGTTACAATAACTACAACAGTTAAAGCAACACCAAGCCATAACTATAAAAAGAGATTTTTTTTATTTATTTATTATATAGAATATTTATATAATAATACAAACATTATCATTAGGTGCTTCACCATGATGTGTAGCAACTGTTATACCATGTGCAATAAAACAAAGAATAGCTCCTATCCAAAGAAGAAGAGCAAAACCACCAAACATTTGTTTACAGAATTTAACCCATTCAGGTGTTGTTTTTGGTGGAGATAAGGCATTTGGACCATCACGATTAAAAATTTCTTGAGCTTTTGCATTTGTCAAACCCTAATCAATTATTTTATTTATTTTGAAATATTTTATATTTTTTTAATTATTTTACTTTTTTAGGATCTGTTTGATATCGTCGATAAAGTTCTTCAAAATCCAATCTATGATCATCCTTTCAATTTTAATTAGAAAAACAAAAATATATTAAATAATCTTTAAAGAAATTATTTCAATTATTAACATCATCCTCATCCCTCAAGATTGTTTTTTTCTATAAGAACTTCTTATATATTGAAATCTTTTTTTCTGTTGTTACACGAGAAATACTGTTCCAATTGGATTATATCGTCATGGATAATGATTCTTTTAGTCTTATGATGTTATATTTTAGAAAGATGATGCACCGGAAGGAATTTTCTATGCACTTTGTCATAGGTCTATTTTTGTTGAATTTAAATTGAGATTTTGATAGACCTCACCGGTGAAAACTGATACTTACAATTTCTAATTCTTTTTTCAGATCAACCATATCAGCTTCTTTTTTCTCCGCTTTAGTTTTCTTTTTTCCTGTGTCTTGATTAATATTATCATCGATAGGATTTATATCTATTCGTTTTTCATTATTTTTATATGCCTAATTAAAATTAAAAAGAATTTTTATTTTAAATATAAAGATAAATATATAATCATACCATGATACAATACTCCTATAAATATGATAAAAATGTACTCTCAGTATGAATATGAAAAGAAATACGTTAGAAAAGAAATGAATACATATGTATCTTCAAACCCCTCGTTTTTGATAGAGAATATTTTATGCCTGAGTAGTCAGTATATTCGTTATTTAACAAAATATAAAATTGTATGAATATATACATATAATAAATGATACCTTTCTTTCTTTCTTTTTTTGCTGTTCTGTATTGTTACTATTGGTAGATATTTGTCAAAAAAAAATATATGTTATTATTAGAAATTTAAACACTAATTTTTATGCGATTTTTGGATAAATATTATTATTATAATTTAATATAAATTTATTTTCTTTTGTAAAATGTTAATTAAGAAATCGTTTTATAACTTCAAGATTTATTTTAAAAAATACTAATGATAATTAGTATATTTATTTGAATAGTAAACGATGGCTTGGTGGTCTAGTGGTATGATTCTCGCTTAGGGTGCGAGAGGTCCCGGGTTCAATCCCCGGCCAAGCCCGTCTATGGGTATTACTTTTTCTTTTCTTATATAACAAATAACGCTCGTCTGAAGACACGCTCAGTTCTTTCTCGTAGAAATCGTGTTTTTAAACCCCTGTCAAGCTATTCATTTATAAAATTAAAAAAACCAAAGCCAGATTCAAGTTCCTCGACCTCAACTGCCTTTGACCAAACTTCATAAAAAACAAATGCTTTTTGTTAAAAATTTGTCGTTTATTTGAAAAAATTGATCTTCAAAAAATTTTTATGCAACTGACTTCAGCTTTTGAATTCCTCGTCCTCGATTACCCTTCGGTCAACCCTTATAAAAAAATTGGATTGAAAAAAAATAACATCAGATTCGAGTTCCTCGACCCCAATTACCGTTTGGTTAAGTTTTAATGGATAATATTAATAAAATGTTTTTTTGACCTTTGGCGGACATACAAGCAATCAACCAATCAGACAATTTATGTTTGCAAGACTCTTCTCTACGAGAAAGAAAATAATAGAATAAACTTAATTAAAAAGTTAAACAAATATTTTTATATGATAATCATTGTTTTTTAGAATTTTAATAAAAAAGAAAATATTATCAAAAAAATTTGGCGAAATATTATAATAAACGGTGGCTTGGTGGTCTAGTGGTATGATTCTCGCTTAGGGTGCGAGAGGTCCCGGGTTCAATCCCCGGCCAAGCCCATCTACGGATATTTTTGCTTTTTTTATATAGTAATAGAAGAAATTTAAACAAAAGGTTAAAGAAATATTTTCACATGATAAACATTGTTTTTTTGAATTTTAACAAAAAAGAAAATATTATCAATAAAATTTGGCGAAATGTTATGTAATAACAAATGATCATTCATTTGGTTAGATATAAATTCTATTTATAGTCGTTAAATGTAACCAATTTTCTTTATTTTGCATATTTTTCAAAATGATTGATTCTAGTTTTAATTCATTATATTAATAAAGAAAAAACTACTAGTCAATATTATTACATGAATAATTATTTAGAATTTTTGCTCTGTGTCGTTATGAACATGATGAATGAAATAAAATCTATAATTATTTATTTTTCTCTTGAAAATCTTTTTAGTTTTAATGTACCTAAATAGTTGAAATGATCATGTAAAAATACCCTAATTGATACAATTTCAATTAAATTATCTTTGATTTTCATCATATTTAGAAATCGATTCGGCTCTGGGTCTGCACAAACCCACAGGTCTTTAATCTTTAGTTTTCAAGATCTCCTATTTTCAACGGTACAAATCGAAAGTCTATCCTAAAAACTAAGAGAGAATAAACATTTGAAATCAACAAGAATTTGTATATTCTATTATTGCAATCTAAGAAATGAAATTATTATTTTATTCCAAAAAAAAACCGAGTAAATAAATAAAACTTTGATTAAATATTTGATAATTTCCAAAGAATAAGATGATGCATAGAATCATTTTTTCCTAATGTTTCATCATTATTATTATAATCATCAAAACCATCACCAATTGTAATAACAAATGTTTTATCTTTATTTGTTGAAAATATAAATCTAACCGGTCCAGCATGACCATATGATAATGATTTTAATTGTATTGAATTTGTTGTTAATTTATTTAATGTTAATGAATCAATTAATTGTTTTATACGTAAATTAAGAATAATTCCAGCACTTGTACCAATCCATAATGTTTCTTTATAAACATGTAATGTACTTATATAAAGACAACCTAATTTATGTGCACGAATTATATCATCACATACTAAAATATTTTAATTTAAAAAAAACATTTTTGTTTTTTGTTTATTTTTAAAATAAAATAAACAAACTTTGTAATTTTTGTGTAACTATTGTTTTAATACTTGTTTCAAGTAAACAAATAAAATTTTTTGCATGATAAAGACGAATATCATGTGAATCTTGTGATGCTATCCATACATGATCAATTGATGATCCACCTGTTGCTATACTACATATATGACGATGACAATCATCAACAAAAAATGAATGCTAATATAAAATTAAATTTATAAAAATAAAAAAAAAGTTCGAAAATTCTAAAGATATTTTACTTCAACATTTAAAGAATTTGGACAAACAATATATATTTTATCTCTAATACTACACCATAATTTACCACCAGCAAATGACATAATTGATATTGGATCGGAATTTTCTTTGGGATTTATTTCTTCAGTTTTATTATCAAATTTTGAAGAATTTTCATCAATTGTTTGAATTATTGGATAATCAAAATCCCAATCACAATCTTTTTTAATTTTAAAAATAAAAAAAAAGATTTTCTTTTATACAATAAGAAGAAAAAAAAGTATATTTACTAATATCTCTTTTAAAAACACATATTTGTCCATAATCTAAAGCAAGATATACTTGATTATCATTATACCTAAGAAGAAAATAAAAATCGTTTTTTTTATTTCTTTAAATAATAAAATAAAAACAAACAAAATTGAATGTATTGAAGAATTTAATTGTTTAACAAATTGATATTTTCGTTCTATATTATTTATTGTTTGGGAACATTCATAAATAAATAAACTATATATTTTTATTTTTATAAATAAATAAATAAAAAATTTAATCTTACTTTCCATTATCAGTTCCTATCCATATTGTTGATGGTTGAATATAATCATCTTCATGATTTAAATTATTTTCTAATGAATTTATTAAAGAATCTATTGATGATAAATCATCATCATCATTTGAATCAATATCAACTAAACGATCAATTGTTCTTCGTCTGTTTTTTTTCGAATTATTAATTAATTCTTCTTCATTATCATTTAGTTTTTTTTCATTTTTATTTGATGGAATATATTCTATACAATTTATTTGTGATGATGTTATTCTATTTGAACTTTTTAATGTAACATTCGATTGAGTATTAATTAAACATATTTCACCTTCTGTATTACAAACACATAAATCATTTACACAAGGACGAATAATACCACAAGTTAACTAAATAAGAAAAAATTTTCATGTCATGGTTTTGTTTTTAATGAATTAATAAAATAACAAACTTGACTTCCTGGTCGACTTTGTGGAAGAATAATAACATGTTGAAAACTAACATTTCCTTGTCCAGCAATAGTTTCACCTTTTAACAAAATAAAGTTTAGTAAAAAAATTATTATTTTAAATCATAAATTCTTTACTAAGAATTTTCTTTGCTTGAAGAAAATTTTTTTCCCATGTTATTTTATGTTTAAATGATGGAAAAAAAACTTGAATTGTTTCTTTAGATTGTCTAAATTAAAAAAACAACATGAATATATTTTTTGTGTATTTTTACAAACTTACGTTGTATTTATTAATAATTGTATTGAATTTGTTTTTTTTTGAATATCATCAGGAAGATAATTTAATTCTGAACTTATTATAGATATTGTTTCATCGGGTAAATTTTTATTTATTCGATTAAGTATTTCTTTTATTGATTCATCTAATTGCTAATAAATAAATAAAAGAATTTATTTTAATCCTTTCGCAACAGTCGTTGTAGGAGAGATCAGAAATGTAGTCAAACTGTACAAAATATTCATGCTAGCATGCATCTAGCTCTTTCGAGAATTTGTAATGAGGAATATTTATTAGTTCGAATGCAAATATGTTTGAGATTAAAAATAAGTCCACCACAAAAGAGTTAAGTAAAATAAACCTGATGAGGTATTGTTATTGTCTTTGCTAAATCATTTATTTGATTAATAATAAGAATATCTTCTTCAAGATTTCGATGTTTATCTAATGTTTGACTTCGAATTGAATCACATTTTACTAATGATGGAGGAATTGATATAGATGATCGACGTTTTATTAATTCATCTATTTTTAAATAAAAATAGAAATATTTTTATTAAACATAAATTGTACAAACTTTTCAGAATTTTTTCAATATCGAACTGTTATGACTGAAATTACTTTAGAAATTTTATTGCGAAAGTAAACTTTTCTTTTAACGAAATAAGTGATCCTTTACGTATAATCGAAAGATCAGAAAGATTTTAGCTCGAAAATAGGCATAGATGTTCTCATAAAAATATGACTTTTTTTTCATTAGAATCGAATCAATTTCGAATGGAAATCTTCTTATTCGTTTCGTCGGTCTTTAATCAATATTATGTACAAAATTATTAAGAAATAAATCATGCTATCAGTACAATATTTAGTGCTCGATAACTATCAGGTTTGCTGCCAAGACTCCTTAAGTACGTCTCGCACTACAGCTGACGCCTACCCTTCATCATCTGAAGTTGCATGAAGTGCGCGTTCTCTCACATCATTGTCTCAACTCTAAATAATTAGATGAAAAAATGCACACTCATAGAAACAAGAATTCATTGTAAGCAGAGATATCCATCGCGGCGCTGCCGCGATGGTGGCAGCGGCAGATTTTTCAGAAACCATCGCGGCGCGGTAGAGATTTTTATAATATCGTCGCGGCAGCAGTTTTTATAATACTGTCGCGGCAGCGGCGCGGCGGCGGCAGCATTTCTATGAAAGAAATTTCAAAAACTCAGGAATTTACATAGAATCTCGACATTGATGTATGCTGCACGATAAGGCTTGGTGAGTCTGATCGATTGGCAGGAGCACCTGTAGTTTAAACCAATCACAGCATTGAAAATCCAAAAGTTTTTAAAAGTACCATCGCGGCAGCGGTCAACTTTTTTATGACACGTCGCGGTAGCTTTTTTCTGACGACCGGCGCGGTGCTGGTAGCTTTCTTTGATTATCGGCGCGGCGTGGTAGCGGCAGATTCTCAACCGCGATGGACATCTCTGATTGTAAGGATTTGATAAACAACTGTTTAAAACGTTTCATATGACTTATAATAATTCTGAATAATCTAAAAATTGCTTTAAGTTATTATCATGTCTATATCTGCCTTATGATACGTTTATTTAACATTTCAAAAGATAATATAATAATAAAAAAAGAAATAAATAATAACCTGTAACAATTTCGACATTTTCAAGTGAAATTTTCATAATTAATTTATGTTTAGCATAATCAATATATTGTTTTCCCGATGGAGAATTTCTAAAATATTGAAATAGAATAAAAATTCTTCTAAAAAAAAGAGTTAAAAACAAACACAATAATTGAATTCGTTGTTTTTTTATGAAAACTTGTATATTTTCGTTCATAACTTGTTATAATAATAATATCATTAAATAAAAAAATAGCTCGATCTTTTTTTAAACCTGATGATAATTGAAGTGTAACAATATCATGACAAATATAATATCGATCACTATTTACTAACTAAAAAAGAAAAGAAAGAAAGAATTTTTTTTCTTTACATTTTAAAATAAAAATTTACATCAGTTAAATTTTCAATCATATCTTGAACAATTTCTAATGAATTATTTGTAAATGTTAATTCAGTTGAAAGACCTTCTTTTTGTACTTGATCAATTTGTTCAGCTAATGAATGGATTTCTGATTGTGCTTTAAGTAATAATTGATAATCGGGATGATTTATATTTGTACATTTAAAAAAATCTTTTATATATAATTCATATCTTGGAATACGTTGAATTGGTTGAATTATTAAATCTTTTAATGTTAATTTACCACGATGATCACGTGTTTGATGTTCAACAAATTTATTAAATGATGATATATCTCGACATAAATCAAGTCGGATTTCAGCTCGTTTATAATTATTAACAAAACTTTTATATGTTTCAATAACTGATTGTCGACAAAACTATTTTGAATTAAATTTTCTTTAGCTTTTTTTTCTTAATTAAAATATATATATATATTTACCATTTGTAATAAAACATCACCAACTGTTTGATTATTATCCCATTGAGTTAATTTTTGAGATAATGATATTAAAAATGCCTAATGAGATCATATTCAAAACAAATTATCAAATCCCATAAAAGTCGAATGTCTACTGAAGAGAGGATCTTGAAAATATAATTTTCAAGGAGATTCTTAAAATTTTGTTGATAATGAAGTATCTCAATAAGAAAGAATCCATTTTAAGTGAAAATTTCAGGGGTAAGTTTGAGACTGAATATACAAGCTAATATCTATTTAGTTAAAATAAAAACTATTGAAATACCGTATGATGAATATGTATTTCTGGTATTTTATAAAAAATATCATTAATAAAATCATTGGAAATAATATGTTTATCTTTCAATGGTAAATAATATTTCTAAACAAAGAAAATAAATTAATTTATAAAAATATTTTTATATTAAAGAAAAAAAAAATTTAACCGTAACAAGATTTTTAAGTGCTTCAACATAAGATTTTTCTGTATCATACATTTGCATAGCAATTGCTTTACGTTTAGCCTAAAATAATATATATTTAAAAAGAGAAAATAACAAAAATATATTCTATACATGTGTTTTTTCATTAATATTTGTTTGATTTGTATTATTAGTTAAACTAGATGTACTTGTTGATAATGATGAATTATCTTTATGATTATTAATTGAAGGTGATAATATTGATTTATTAGATGAATTTAAATCAAGTGTTGATTGACATGTTGTTTTTTTATTATCAAATAAAATTTCATTTGAATTTAAATTAATATCAGTTGGAGTTGTAAATGTATGACTTCTTGAAACACCACTTCGACTAGGTAAGGGACTTGATGGTAAAGATTCTTTATTATTACTATCAATAAAATGAAAACGATCAATTGATTCCTTAAAAAAAAAAAATAAGTATTTAATTGAAATAAATTTTTGAAAAAAAAAAAGTTCGATTAACTTTAGATTTTCTATGAAGAATAAGAGGTTGAAATGGTGAAAATTGTTTAGCTGGTAAAATACATGATGATGATGATGATAAACAAAGATTATTATTTTGATTATTTGGTAAATTTTCTGTTTGATTAATAAGATTATAAAGTGGACGATGATAATAAATTTTTTCATCATCAGAAATTTTTTTATTTATTGATGAATTAACAGTAACACGAACATTTTCAATTGAATTATTTGAAACTAAAAAAAAGGAAAATATTTAACACAAAAAAAATTTTGTTTTTTTTTTTGATTAACTTGATGATCTATATGGTCGATGAATTTGAATATTTAAAGGTGAAGTGGATTTTTTTTTTGTATAAATTTGATCTTCTTGTTTTGTTTTAACTTGAATATTTCGATTATAATGATTTGTTTTTATTTCATATGTTATTTGGTTTTCTCCAGATTTTGATGAAATTTTTTCAATTTCAGACATTGAAATTAATTATATATATTCATAGATTTGATTTGATTTGATTTTATAATTAATAAAAACCTGTTTAGATAAATTTCTATTAAATAAAGAATGTTAGTACAAAGCAAAAAAAAAGAATAATTCTATTAGTTTATGGTACAGTTACATATAAATATAGACAAGAAGAATCATCATCAGTATTATTTTTCTAAGAAAAAAGAATACATGTTTATGTCTTTTTTTATGATGATTCGTTCTTTGACTAACATAAGATTAACAAATGTCGATACATATGACAACCGAACTGGATTAGAGATTATACAAATGTATTGTCAAAAAAAATGGACGATTGACGAAAAAGGATATTAGATTATTCTCTTTTTGTTTATACCATATCTCTACGGATTTATTCTTGTTATTCTTGTCTTTAACAATATGTACTTATTCTATATACATCAACTAATAGACAATAAACAACAAGTTCTTTGCCTTTTTTTTTCTTTTTCCTTCAATTATATTAACTATAGACATCAACAATTTACTTTTTTTTTCTTTCTTTTAAAATTTGAATAATTATTTAAAAAACCAAATTCAATAATAAGTACCTAAATACGGAACGAAAAGATAACAAAAAAAATCAGTGGAAATAACAAAATATAAGAGAAGACATATATTTGTGTCGATTGACATACATAGTTTGATGACAGTTGAAATGACTCAAACCAGTGATATATGTCTACAAACATTATGATTGATAACTAGAAAACGACTATTCTTGTTTTCATACAAGTATTTTTCAACATTTATATTCTTGTATTATTCATTTAAGTAGAAATTTGATAAAGACATTAAATTCGTTAATTAATCGAAAGATAAATGTTTGTTTTTCTTTATTAAAATAAAAAAAGATAATTGAAAAAAAAAATGTATTTATTTGCTAGTTTATCTTTCCATAAAACAAACAAGTTCAACTAATTTAGCCAAATTTGAATTTGATGTTATAGAGATTTTATCTATTTAAATTAAAATATATATATATATATATGAATAATATTAAATAAAAACATACCATTACGTTTAGGAAGAATATAAATTCCTCCAACATCAATTTGCCAATGACGTTCTTTACAAATATTTTCAATCATTTTTTTATTAAGACCAAATAATTTTTGAAGATCATCAAATGATATTGATTTATATGCAAGTTCAATTAATTCAATATTTTGTATTGTTACTCGAGCTAAAAATTCTATATATTATTTATATTTAAATAATAAAAACAAAAAACAAACAAATTATTTGTTGAATATATTGATTTATTTGTGTTGATATATCATATGATGAATTATTTTCAATTGCTGTTTGACATATTTTATAAAAATCTCCATATTGTTTTAAATTAAGTAATGATACTAATGTTGCTAAAAATTGAAATTCTTTATCCTATTTAATTAAAAAAATTCATTTTTATTTTTTAACATTTTTGTTTTTACCATTTTCATATTATTTGGAAGATTTTCCCATAAAAATTTTGCTTCATTACTGTATATATATTTTATTTAAATTAATTATTTAATTAAAATAAAGAAAAAAACTTACATTTTTGATAAACATAAATATGTAACCATTAATTCTTTATAAATATCTATTGGAATAGTATCAATAGGACCCTATAATAAAAATTTTATTTTAAATATTAGAAAAAAATGTTTTATTATTAATTTACTGTTAAAAGTCGATTTTGTATTTGTATTAAATGTTCACGTTCTTGTTGAAACATTAAAGTTAATGAATCTGCCATTATTCTTTTAGAACAACAATTTCACAAATAGAATAAATAAAATAAAAAATTTCTATTTAGACATTTACTTTTCTTTTTTTTCATAATAACAAAAAGGAAATAATTAAACCAATCATAAAAGATTTTTTATTATTCGATATTTTAGATATGAGAGACATCTATTTAGTTTTATATAACACACAATTTCAAAAGCTTATGTATTGTTGTGTAATAAGAAAAAATCTTGATAAACTTTTTTTTTATAATAAATATTTTTCTTTTCTCTTACTATAGTGGTTATCTAACAGTCTGAATGTAAATCCAATTGGAAAAATAAAACCTGTAAATATTGATGAACTCGAACTATTTTTAGCTGAAGAATTTCGAAATATTGTGTGATGTCTATGAAAAAACGATGTTTATCTCTTATTAATTGTAAACATGGACGAATCCAGATCGAATATCAAATAATAGAATTGTGTAATATTCGTCGTGGGATATTCATCACACTATAAAAAACATTTGTATGAATATGTAGTAATATTTTCGAAACAAATTGTTATGATAAATCGAACCAGTAGATGACCATCGCGGTTGAGAGTCTGCTGCTGCCACAATAGTATTCAAAAAAATCTATTGATTTTCAAGATTGTATCTGGTTTAAACTGATACTACTGCTGCTAATCGATCAGGTTCGTTAAGTCCTTATCGTATAGCATACATAAATGTTAAGAGTTTCTACGTTCTCTTTCTCGTAGAGCAGAGTCTAGCAAGAATAAATTGTTTGTTTGCTTGTATGTCCGTACAAGATCAAAAAAACTTAACCAAAGGGTAATCTAGGTCGAGGAATTCAAATCTGAAGTCAGTTGCATAAAAATTTTTTGAAGATCAATTTTTCAAACAAACGACAAATTTTTAACAAAAAAGCATTTGCTTTTTATGGAGTTTGATCAAAGGCGATTGAGGTAGAGGAACTTGAATCTGGCTTTGGCTTTTTTAATTTTATAAATGAATAGCTTGACGGGAGTTTATAAATACAATTTCTCCGAGAAAGAGCTGAGCGTTATTTGTAAATTAATGAATTTTTTAAATTTCTTCTTAAGAAACCTAACGCTGTTGCACCGTAATGGACATCTCTGGATCGAACATGGAAAAAAGAAAATGAAGAATCGTATAGATACAGTCAATAACATAGACTGATATGATCAAATAGATCTTATTATGATGTTGATTAAATATTATTTTATGTAAAGTGCTCGGTAGTATCACACTTTCCATAGTCTGTGATAGCATATGCATTGTCTAGACTATTCCTATCTTTCCTATTAACTGTTGTTCATTCTTTACCATATTTCACTTTTGCGTTCTTGTTATGTATGATCTTGTATATTCTCTTATCATATGTGATCGATGTTTCTTGATGTATTCACTCTCTCGTTATGATTATTTCTCTTTGGAAAGCCTTATATAAAAATAAAGTTTTTTTTGTTTTATGTTCGTTGTATATATTTGTATGAAAATTAAATTGTCAAATAAGATAATGAATTTGTCATTAATAATATTAAAAAAAACAAAACTATTAATTCTAAAATATTAGAAAAATATCTCAGAGTTAATGAAGATAAATTAACAATAATATAGAATACATAACAAGTGAATCATTACAAATTAAGTTGTTGTCTATTTACTGAAAAATAAGCAGCAATTGCATTATGAAAATTGCTTAATTGTTGTTTCATAACTTGAATCTTGAAAAAAACAAAAAAATTAATTAATAGAATTATTTGAAAAAGAAAACCACAAGATACGCACTCTATTTTCATCAAGTAATTTTAATTTAACATTAACATCATCTTTTGATTTTTCATAACGTTGTTTATAATGTTCATATTGTTTTTGAATATGTTCATCTACTGTAGATATATTTTTATTTAATAATAATTCATAATCATATCGACATGCATCATATTCAATTCTATAATAGATAAAAGTTTTGTTTTGTTTGTTTTTTTGTGATAAAAATCAAACCTTGCATTTTCATATGTTTTTATTGTCATTAATGTATCTTCCATTGTTTTACTTGTTAATGTTTGTAATTTATCAATAAATGTATTTATTGAATCTAAATTAGAATTTTTTAGTTTTAAATATAATAAAATAAAATAAAATTTTACTTAAAAGATTATCACCATTAACTGCTAAGACTTTTTGACATTGACTATTTCGTACAAGTTGATCAACAAGATCATCAGATGATCCTGATATTCGTTGTAATTCATTAAGAGATTCACCTAAAAATTCGATTTTGACTTTTTTTTTATTAAAATAAGAATAAAAAATTAACCAAGAGAACGTTGTGTTTGAATAAGACCAGTAAAATAAATACTCATTTGACGAGCTTCATTTAATATATGTTCATAATGACGTTTTGTTTCATGAAGAAGCTAAATGACATTTTTATTTCGAATTCATTTTTCGAATAAAAAACTAAATAACAAACTTGAATATTTTGTTCAAGTTCAATATCTTGTGTTCGTACAACATGTCCAACACGTTCTTGAAATAATTGTCGAGTATATTTTATTGTTCTTGCACTCCATTGTCGTAAAGTATCAAATGTTCGACTCCAACTAAGTGTTGTACGTTGAGGTAATGATAAAATAGCACCATCTACTCAAATACATATTAAGAATTTTTTTTTTTATAAATGAAAAACTAAATCTTACCAGGAGTTTCACTTGAATCTAATAAACTAACATAACTATTTGGTCGATATGTTGAATCAGAATTGGTATTCAAATTTGGATATAATGCTGCTGGAGTATCGATATTTGAACCAGAACTTGACATGATCGTATTTAATGGTAAAAAAAAATAGACGATCGATATCCATACGATAAATATACAGAACAGAACAGAACAGAATAGAAACTTAATGGAGAAATAAATTGAGTCAATCATACATTACATTATATCGTTTCTCGGATATCTCTGACATCTACGAAATATTTTAATATTCAACATTGAATAAATAAGATATTTAGTTTATTTATTTACGATCATTTCAATATCGGTTGAGTAGTTGATACACTATTTTAAAAGACAAGAGAAAAAAACAATATGAACTTTTTTTTTGACATCTCGTTTTTCAAGAGCATGTCAAGATGCAAGGGACTACAGAATCCCTTTTTTTTATTTATATTGACAGGTACTTATGTAACTAAACACTCATCTTTGGTGCGTTTATTGAGATATTGAACTTGTAATTCTGTTTCTCCACCAAAAGAGTACGAATATTAAAAAAAAGGGCTCTGTAGTGCCCTGCATCTTGGCATGTTTTCGATCCTTGTTTAGTTCGTATCTCTGTCAAATGTCATGATATAGAGCTGAGAATTTGATTACAGCCTCCTTACTTCAATCCATTTGTGTCTAAGCAATTTTATAATATTATCTCGGTCAGACTTTGGTCTATGGAAAAATTTTATTGTATCATTGGATAGAGTTCGTCGAGTTGTATATTATATTAATAGGTGAATGTTCGATGAATTTTTAGGCACGTCACGTTTAGTCAAAATTTTCAATGTTTTTTGTTAAACTTTACTTGATAAATGTGATTAGTTTTTGTTTTCTCTCAGTTTATACTTTCATGAATGTACATGCAAGGACTCTCTGTCTAGACCTTGTCAATATATTAAAATTTTTTTGTTTTGTTCTTCAAGAATATATCAAGATGCAGTGCTTATCGGAGTCTTTTTTTAAAGTTAAACTTGATTATTCTTATATTATATATATAAACATTTATATAAATAGGCACCTATTTTTAGAAGATTTTTTAAATCATTGGACGTATTATCCCTTCTCTCAGTTTAAAAAGTATAAGGGCTCTGCATCTTGAGATGCTCTTTTAAACAATTAATAATAATATTCTTATATAAAGATTGTTATGTGCTTGATCTATATTTGATTTCGAGTTGTTTTTCTTTTTCCTTCTTCTTTATTTGGATAAAAAATGTTATTGTGAATCAACATACAACTATTCTAAGAATGGTCATATTTCGTAAAATAAATGAATAACATATGTGGCATAGAAGGTCTTTCATTAATATACACAGAATATCAATCATAACCTAGAAAATCTATTGAAATCTGCCTACAAATAGTTGATAAAAAGAGGAGAAGAAGAAAAAAAAAAGACGAAGAGAAATGCAACAGCTGTTTTGTAGTACTTATCGAACCACTTTTTTGTTTGACGTCCATTTTATATTTGCGGTGTAATGAATAATGAATAACGATAAAAATAATATACATTATTCTGATTCTATTATAGTTAAACCTTTTATCGAACAACAAGATGATGAGGTAATTAAAATTATATTTTTTTTTATTTAAAAAAAAAAATAAATTTTTCAAATTAGATAAAAACAGATTCAAATAAACGTCGAATACGTGTTAAATTTGCTTATTCATTTGATAATGATAAACTTTTACCAATGACACAAACAACAATTATTAAAAGTGAACCATATTTTAAAGTAACATCAACAGAAGATGATGTTACAAAACATTTTTATAAAAATGAATTTATTAAACAAAGAACATTAAGTGAAACAGATAGTTTAGAAGATGAATATTCTTCAAAATTAATTAAAAATAATCAATTTAATGATAAACAATCTTCTTCATCTATAAAATCAATTTTAAAAAAACCTCAAATAAAAAAAAAAGAAGAAGATATATTTCTATCTTCACAATCTCGTTCACCATCACCTCGTTCTTCTTCATCAAAAAAAAAGGAAATATCATCTTCTACACGTCTTGATTTCAATCAAGTTCAACATCTTGCTGAAATAACATCGAAACAAAATTCTTCTCCATCATCTGTTTATAATCGATCACTTTTTGATCAAACAATAAATATATTTGATCCAAATAATTCTCATAGATTTGTATCAAATACTCCTCGTCCATCTCGATTACAATATTATATTAAACCATATAGAGGAGAAGCTAATCATCCAATAAGATCAAGATCACTTTCACAAAATAAACAATCAGAAAATAAAGTTCGATGGTATACTTTTACAAATCAATATCCTCGACCATTAAATAGAAAACAACATGTTTCATGGTCACCTGTTAGAGAATATATTCATCAAGGAAGAGATAATACAACTCAAATATCAAATAAAAAGTAAATTGGTTTTTTTCTTTTTTTTAATTTTTAATTTATATTTTCTTATTTAGAAAAACTAAAACAAATTCTTCTTTATTATCAGTAAAACCTTCGATTTCATTAAGTAATCCTTGTTTACAAAATTCTTCTTCTTCTTCTTATTCTATGACACCTGTTTCTATTCGTTATCGAACTTCTCCTTCTCCTACATCAACAGATTCGTATCATACTCCTATTATTGATCGTTCTCCAATATCAATAATTCCTATATTACAAGAAGATAAACAAAATATCTTAACAAATATAAAATCTCAATCGAAAAAAGAACATGATCAAACTATTCAACGATATGATGAATTATTAGAAAAAATGCGTGAAACAGATGAACAACTTGAAACATTATCAAGATCATGGACAAACAATACACAAGAAAGAATATCTGTCAGTAATAATTTATTTATTTTATCAACAAGTTTTAAGAAATTACAATAAATGAGTTTTTCAATGGTTAATTTCAGGTTAAAATCAATCGAGAATCGAACATTTCATTGAATAAAATGACTACTAATAGTCAATTTTTTTCACCAATGATTCTTCAAATCTGTCTCATCATTTTGGTTATCTTCAATTTACTTATTGCTTATTTCTTTAATGAAATAAATGTTTGGTGGAATGAATATATGACACGTGCTGTCATCGTAGAACAACAGGATCAAGATACATTAAACTTTTGAAATTAATTCATTTTATTTTAAGAATAGAAGTAGGTATCAATAAGAATAAAAACGACTTTATAATTCGTTCTTCTTCAATTTTCTGGAATTTTTCTTTTAGTTTTATTCATGATTTATGAAGAAGAACTTTATGTTGTTTTTTGAGGTACATACTTCTATTTGTTTTATTATTTAGTTATTTTATTAGAATTTTAGAGATCAGTTTTGAGCTCTATTATTTGTATATTTTGTCTTTTTGTTTAAATATAAATAGAATAAACTTGTTAACAGAGAGAGTTTATGAGATCACCACGCAAAATCATATAAGGAAGTTGCCAAAAATGTTTCACTTTTGGAAATTGAATATACCATTTGAAAGGACACAAAAAAGATTAGCCAGATGTGCAAATTTTTAGTCCTCTCGAACATGCTTTTGTCAGATTTAAAGGTAGTATCATCATACACCAGCCGATAGAGCAAAACTTTGCTATCATTTCAGCACTTTTTTGAAAGCACCCAAAGCAAATTTTTAATATGTTGTAGAGCGTGAAAAGGCGCATCTTTTCATATAAAAATGTTATTTCTAAAATGCTGGGCAAATGTTCAAAATCTCATGAGAATGTTGTTTACTTAGAGGTTTTTCAGTATATGTTTATGAGAACTCTTACGTATAGTCTCGATGAACGAACGATCAATTTGTAAAATTTTTGCCAGTTTCAGTATAGATATTCTACGATCATTGCGGATGCGAATCAGATGTCAAGGTCACCTCTGTTCCTCATTAGTAAAACAATAAAAGAATGTTCTAGGAACAATCTAGAAATTCTCTCCTGACAAAAGTCAGACGGCATGATGACTATAACCAATTCAAAACATTTCGAATCGTTTTCTTTCTCTCAAAACGAATATTGATAACTTATTTATGCATAATTTCAAGTTACATTCAGTAATAAGTAACGAAATTTTTCTCTGTTTGGCAAAGATGTCCATTCCACAACCACCGTCGTATACGGTGAAAATTTTCGTCGAATTTTACCTTCAGAAATGTGATGGCTATCACTGAATGTAAGAATTTGGTCGAGCTCAAATGTTTGCTTACTGATGAAGAAACGAAACAAGCTGTGTAATGATTACTACAGCACTAAGTAGTGTAGATACTATGAATAGAATAAATGAGACGGAGAGTTGATAAAAAATAAAATCCTGTGATATCCTTTTAGTGATCATTGAAATAGTCTTATTAATGAAGAGAGGAATAATTTATCAGATCATTGTTCGAATGTATGGTTCGTAAGTATGTTATGGAGATTATGAATGGTTTGATTGAGCAGTGTATAGGCTTCGAAGGTAGCAATTGTTATATCAAAATCTTAATTATCTTCGTCTCCTTAGCGTCGTCACCGGAAGTTTGAGATGTATATAGCACCGTCTGAGACCTATTGTTATCTGTTCGACGTTCGAGTGTTATTCGAGATCAGTAGAATCTAATCGAATAGTAGAAAATAAAATTGCATTCATGTTTCTGTTTTAGTTATTTGATATGAGAAGCAGTCAGAAATTATTCTGATCCAAGCATAAACCTTCCATTTTTCTTAGCTATTTTCATATACTAGATTTAAATTAAAATAAAGAATGATATAACCGTACTATCACTGAATACATCAAATAAATTTACTTGGGCTATCGCATCAGGATTCCATTTTGTACCGGATGCTTCGCCCGCATCGTATTTTTGATTTAAATAAACACGTTGCACTGGTGTAAACAGTATTTTCTTTCGAGGAGTAAAAAGGACCCAACCCTCTAACAGAGTATTCTTTAGTGGTGCGGACAGTCTTATAGTGATATTAGCAACAGGTAAAAGTAGTACTTTTTTGGGCAATCACTCTCTAGTGCGTCTTTATACATTAGAACAGCCTCATCCAAAATTGAACAGGAATGATCAATAAATCGATGAGAACCCTACCAATAGATGTGCGCGAAGTCGGCGTTCATGACGGAACTGCATGGTGCAGTGAGGTTCAAAGCAATCAAATGTAACAAATTCCGAAGGACGCTTATTAGTCTGCTCATTGTCGTCGATATTCATTGTTTCTTTACCAACCAAAGTGCTATTTGTTGTTTCAGTCATTGTTGGATCATCTCAATAGTAGTTAATACCGTCCTCAACAGTGTCCTTGTGCCATTTTTGATTATTGTGTTGAATACTAGTTTTAATCTGAACAATATCATCATTTGACACATTCAACTGTGACCACAAGAATATTTTACCAACACCTATCCCGAACACTCGACAAATAGTCACTTTTATTTCCTCGCTTGTCGTCTTTTGCTTATTATCATCTCCACTTGAGACTGAACATACTCTCACAGTTGTGTATTGAGTAGACTTGGCAGCATTGACAAAGTTTGAGCTAGTAACATAATCTTTTTTTTTCATTGATGAATCAGCGAATATTTGCTTTTATAACAGCTGTCATCCTATCACATGGTCCTTTTCTGGATTGAGCATCAGAAAAGTCAAAACGCCGGATAAAAACATAAGTAGGTTTGTAGATTTGCTTTATTGCGAGAAGAGTATCTGATTCTCTATATCAATCAGCATTGTCAGTACGAATATAAGCTGTAGTTATATTATTATTAGTTTCTTTTAATTCCATAAGAATCTAAATTAAGCAGACTAGATGATTCCTGGTGGGAACACTTTTTAGGCTCGGAGAAATAGGACAAAATCTCAAAGGTTCTTTCCTTCGGGCACAAGCACCATGAAAAACTGATTTTTTCCAGAGTACATGATGTCTTATAATATTTTTCCATGCATTTGTGTCTTCACAAATGAAGCATAAATCACTTACATTGCTTAGAATACTTACAACAATGGGATCATCTTGCTTTGTGGTGTCCAACACGTGGCAGAATTTCGATGTTGCAATAACTGATTGCTGTCAGACGAAGAGTCAGGTATTGACTTTAGGCTCGGTCGAATAGCATACGTGATATGCCAGAGCAATCTTCGCTTTCCAAAAAAGTCTCTCTGAGACTCGTGATAACGTGATGAAAGTCACTTCACCGCCTAATTGACAACGAGAAAAACATTTTTGTGATCAAACAGCTCCAGTACTTGTCTATGAGCGAAGCCTTAATCAGTCGCACGTAACAAATGTTTTTTCTAATAATCAACCAATAGGCTGTGTGATTGAATCGATAAATCAACCGTTAACGCGTACCTCCATGGATGTCGGTTTTATTCTCAATTAATGAATAAAGACTTTGTAAGCTTTCATACAATGCTAAACACACAGTGCATCTACAATTAAAGAAGATACTCTGTTAAACTATACTTCTAATCATGATCATGATCACACTTTTCACGCCAGCTAGAATTGTTTAGATCGCTAAGGATAAAAGTTAAACAATGATCTCCAACTCTATTTTTCTAAAAATACATATGTTTTGAAGTCTAGTTTCAAATAGTTATGACCATCGTAGAGCTGCTGTTTCAAGTGAACAATAGTTTCTGACTTTGCACCTAGTCAAAACGAAACTATACTTATCGCAAAAATGAATGTGACAATGATTAGCCAGATATTCACCGTATGTGGCCATTTTATTGCAAAGATCTCGAAGCCGTTCGAAGGCTGTAGAACAATCACACGAGAAATTATTTAGACCAGCCAGACTCTCTCGTGTCGATGTACTACGTTTGCTAAGAATGGCAAACAGTGAAGATGATGTTAATGGTTTGAACCCCACTATTTCACCCGCTTCTTCACAATAAGCGAGACGCTCAGCACGTATTCGAGATGAAATAATATTGTGAATAACATTCAGTAGAGCAATTTTTTGTCCACTACTGAGTTTGATCGCACGTTCACTGAAAAGCATATCCGTTATTATATGTGGTAGTTGAATAAAATCAATAAAATGTGCTAATTGTTGTTCAGTGTTTCGTTGAGCAGTACTGCATTGATATTTAAAACATCCTTAATTGGTTGTTGTTTAAATCATCTATCTTTATCTATATTGCATATGAAACTGGCCGTAACTTATCTTAGCTGGTATAAACAGATACGGAGAGTATGATGAGATAAGGTGTAAGTAAGTAACGTAAAATTTTTAGTATAAAATAGTTACTATATTTAATCATCAACTAAACTGAACAAGGATAATGTTTGATAAAAAAACTATAATTAATTGATTGCATTTGGACAAGCCATATATGACAAGATTTTGTTTTGATGGACTCGACAGTGGAAAATTTTTAGCATTTTATGACCAAATAGACTCATATCTTTGAATTTTTGCTTTTTATCACATTTCTGTTCTACGATGCATTAATTACACTTATATATTCAGTTTTCGATGAGTATTGATTTGGTATATAAAACATTTCGTAATATCATTTATACTTAAAGTTGCAAGTAGGAACGTAATGGTTATGCGACATTTGATCTATCGCTTATCCGTGACACGAACTTAGTAGTTGAAATGCAGCAGTTTCGTGAAATCCAAAAATAAAAAATACAAGATGTAATACTATGATTTCAAATAGCATTCTTTCACAATTTCATAGCAAATCAAAGCGCATCAAAAATGAGATCTATTCATACTAAATAGTGAGGGTTATGAAAACCTTTTGATGTCAAACCCAAGAAATTTGCGAAAATTGAGTCTTTTTTTACGAAAAAAATGAAGTTAGTCATTGATTGAAAAATGAAAATAAAATGTTTTCGTGAATATTCTTACATGATTTGATAGAGCTCGCCGAGCTCTAAAAAAGTGGACTTTTTTTGCACTAAATCCAACTGTTTTCCATTAGTATTCTTATGCAAGATGTTTGAAAATACACTCATTCCATGTAGCGAGAAAAATTGCATCAGTTGAACATATTTCGAAACGCTACAGAGAGCAAAAATAATCAAAAAAAAGCTAGATGTATTGAAAATGCGTTTTTGAATTTTTTATCAGAAGAAAAATGACTCAAGGAATTTTTTCTATATACAGTCTTTTAAATCTCAACGAGCTCTATCAAATCATGTAAAAATATTCAAGAAAACATTTTATTTTCATTTTTTTTCGTAAAAAAAACATTCAGTTTTCGGAAACTTCTTGGGTTTGATATCAAAAGGTTTTCATAACCCTTACTATTTAGTATGGATGGATCCCATTTTTGATGTACTTTAATTTAGTATAAAGTTGTTAAAGAAAGCTATTTGAAATCATAGTGTTATCCCTTGGAAAAACATTCTTAGGCATCTTGTACATCATAATAAACTGTTTACAATAATTACAAATAAAATTAATAATAATTTTAGCATTTCTCCTTTGACTTTATCTTAATCTTTCAAGGCTTACTAAAGTTGTTTGTTAATTTAGTCATTGTTAGATTGAATGAAAGAAAATGATGCTTTATTTGTAAATAAATGTGTCACTACTAACAGTTCTTTATAATTTCGAATGGATTAACATCGTCAAGATTTTTCAATTCCTCCCATACTTGATTGGCCGCATCTCGGATGACTCGCGTTGCTTTTAACCATTCAGCTTCGAATATGGGAGCACATTCTCGATCAATATCACGATGCGAATTCTGAGAACTGTTTAATATTCGATCAGCAAACTCAGGATAATTGCTCTTAATCCATGCTTCAAAATGTTGCAAAAATCGATCCATAGTGATGATATGGCCACCATAGAAAAGATTGTATTCTTTTTTATCGTCGAGTTTTGAATCTGACCAAGTGTGCATTATCATATGATAGAAAAATGGATTGAGTCGAAATGAATAGCGACTCAGGATTTCACGTACACGTTCATCACCAATCATTTTTAGACCAGAATTGTTAAGAAAGATCCAATGTAGATTAGTAGTATCGGTGGTGCATGGATCAAACGAGTACCGAATTTGTTGGCCTTTTCGAGGAAGAACAATAAATTCAGTACCACCATTTTCAAATGTTAAATGCTTGTACCAGCTGTGAAGTGTAGAAAATCGATCGATGTCAGCATCAAGCTCCTTTCGACTATACGATGTCCATTGTTTAACAATATTTCTTAGACGAATATTGTAATCAAAAAATGATTTGTATCGATCAATTACAGACAGATATTCAAAAATAGATAAGATCAATTCTGCTGATAAATGGTCAAAGGTCGTGATTAACTGTTTTTCAGTCATATCTAAAATGATATCAATCCGTATAGTGAAAAATCAATCGAATAAAATCAAAGCTCTAGAGGGAAAAGTACCAGTAATATCGATGATATAGCTTGTGTGTACATCAGAATTTTCGATTCAATAATTGTGAATTTGATGAAAACTGTGGAAAAAGAGAACAAAGAGTCAACATCGGATTAGATGAGAAGAGTTTTATTCAATTATACGATAAAACTACAATAGAAACGAAAAAATTAATTTTATAAGTCTTTATACCAAAAGTTAGATCCACAATCATAGACTTGAATGACTCAAAAAACGGAAAATAAGATTTATAAACTTTACTTTTTCTGTTGTAGTGTTAAAAAGTTTCATTTCAATCTATGAAACCTTCTAAAATATCTTCTTTTTTCTCAATGTAGATGAATTTATCTTTTGATATTATTGCTTGTATTAACTTACCATGTATGAGGCAATAACATCGATAATAGTATTTTTTAACCCTTTCTATCTCTTGTTTTTCGAATAATAAAAAAAACATAGGTTAGACAGAGAGTGAGAGAGAAAAAAATGTATTTATGAGTAAAACATTGAAATATATCGTTTTTCTCTTTTCATACTGTTTCATGTTTTTTCTTTCTTTGTTGAAATAAAAAAAATCGTGCGTCATTAGTTACATATTCTACTCGAAATTTCATCACATGCATCTTGAAAGACAAATAATGTACACAAACATTGTGTTTCTACTAATTATGTTAAACTGTGACATACTTCAGATCGGATGTTAGAAATCAGTTCGTAGAGCATAAATCATTTTTCTTTGAATATTCAGAATGAGCCCCAGTGTCCATTTTTAAACATCGAACAAATATCAGTTACATAGTACATTGTCACTCGTTGGATGTAATCACTAATGTCGGCGCCAAAAAAGAAGGCACCTCGATATTTTTTGAATATCTCACGAACAGAACAAGCTAGGAACCTGCGATTTTCACTATTCGAAAGCAAAACGTTGGGGCTATAAAACAATGCTAAATTAATTTACCAACCAATTGGTTAAGCTACTCTATTTTTGTTGTAGATTTTAGTTGAAAATATTCCTTATCCTATCCAGGAGTTATTAACATTTTACTGGAAGCCTAGAAATCATCTCCGTGGTCAATAATTACTCTGAATTACATAACTGAGAGTGATTAATGACCATTGAGATGATTTCTAGGCTTCCAGCAAAATGTTAATAACTCCTGTATAGGATAAGAAATATTTTCAATTAAAATCTACGACAAAAATAGAGTAACTTAGTCAATTGATATGTAAACTAATTTAGCGTGGTTTTATAGCCCCAACATTTTACTTTCAAATAATGAAAACCGCAAGTCCCTAGCTTGTTCTATTCGTGAGATATTCACAAAATATCGAAATGCCTTCTTTTTTGGCGCCGACATTAATCGAGAATATGTGAATCTCGATTGTCAATTGAGACGGGATTATCCCGAAGTATTGTCGACGCCAGAAGTAAATGGAGAAAACTCTGCAAAGAGTATCTCCCGAACGGATACAGCTAGCGAGCTGATCTTTTCACCATTAGAAAGAGGATAGTCTGGGGTACAAGTGTATGCTATATTCAATGGGTTAACCTTTGATCAAGGTTGTTAGTTATCATTGGAGATTTTGTGCGTCGCCGAACAAAAACTTTTTTCATATGAGCTCTCAACTCCAAGGTAATCGTTCAATAGCCCAGAGTCTACTCTTTCAATCTACATAAACCTGACCTTTCTATCATTCATTGTTCAAAAATTATCCTCGTTACAGTGAGCGTCTGTACCCTGCCAAAAATGAGATTTTTTCCGAGAAAAGAGCCTTGTTATTGTATATCCATGAATGTTTTCAATCATTCTGACTTGAACGATGGTGATCCAATTGTCATGTAGACATGATTTACTTTGATCAACATTGACTTTTATCAGTCTTTCGAACTATGATATGACTAGTGCTTTCTATCAGCCATTTCCGCTTTTATTTCGCTGTTTTCAATAATTGTGAATCTATTATAACAAAAAAACTGTAACAGAAAAAAAGCAGCCTATGTGTTGTCATGGCTGGTGTTTGAAAGATTGTCGACTTAGACATCTGAGTCATCATCGTGTAATTGTGGTTCAATAGTATTTTCTAAAAAATCATCCGCTGCTTTATAAGTCGCTTCTACTTTTTCAGCATGACAAATTGCACCTTGCGCAGCCTTTTCGTCAAAGCCAGCGATGAATTCAGCGACTAATTCATTAACACTGTTGAATGCAAAGCTAGTATTGTTTTTACGAACATAATCCTTCAATCCAGACCAGGTGATCTCAATCGGATTTAATGTACAGTGACGCACTGGCAAGCACAATATTTCCACAACGAACTCGTCAGCGATCTCGTCGATCTAATTATCATAGATTCAAAACGTATGGATATTATAAAATGATCTATACTTTATTTTATTTTTTGGGCTTGTTGTGAAAACCGATCTCTAACAATTCCGATTTCTTCAATATCGGATCAAATTCAATTTCATGATCTTCTAACCATTCGATTATCTGGTTTTTTCGCATGGATCTTTTGACAGGTTTAAAGTATTCTGTGAGTTTTGAATGCCATGGGGCATTATCGATAACTATGACTATTCGTCGATTACGACCTTATTTCAAAATCAAAACTTTAGCAATTAAAATTTCAACAGAATTTACCATTATCTTCTCTTAGACGAAAAGTTGACTTTCCAATCCATTCGGTAAAATGCGATGATGTAATGGAATGACCTTTAGAACAGTCAAAAATTTCGACAGACGGTAAATGAAATCCACTCGCATCGATCATAGCAGATATTGCCAAACGGGTACCTACATAGATCTATGTAAAAATACATTGTTCAATAGAACGCTTAGCTTATTACCTTTTCCATTTGTTTTACGAAGCCTTCCTTCTCCTCGATCATCGATCCAGATTGATCTTTTCTCTTCACCTATATTCACCCATGTTTCGTCATGAAACATAATCAAAGCACCAACTTTGCGCAATTCATCAAATTTCTGAAAATAAAAGGCCCGCTGAGCGACGAAGAAATTATCATCAAGTGCCAACTTTACCTTATTTGTTCTTTTGTACGAGAAGCCTAATTGATGCATATGTCTTCGCAGAGTTGTTTCTGAACGAATTGAAAAATCTGCATGAGCAATTAGAAGGCGTTCGAGAAGAATAGCCACCGTAGGGTAAATTTTTTCCGCTAACAACAGATGGAACTGAAATCGAATCTCATCATCAGCTTCTTCAGATAAATGAATTGGTGCACGACCAGGAATTTTGTTAGGAGCTTCTCGTTGAACCGTGCTCACCTCGTGAAACCTGGACTAAGTCGAAATATTCTGCTTTTTATGTGAAATCTTCGTTGGATGGAATTGTGATGCTGATCGGAGTCGACAGCGGTTCTCTTCTTCTTTTTCTTCGGCTTCCTGCACTTCACATAATGTCTTCATTTCTTTCTTCAAATTGAACAATGAAGACTCCGAAATCCCCAGCATCGCAATAATGTGCGCAGTTGTATTATTCATTGGAATTCGAGGTCCGGTTTTCTCTCCTTCAACAAAGTCAATAACACGGAACAATATTTCTTTGATTTCAAGAGTGAAATAAACGCTGTGCGGCATGATGAGAATGTGTGGAAACAATGACACAAATAACAACACGATCGATATATATGTATATACTTGTGTATATATATATATATACCGGGTGTCCCAAAAGTCATGTCCACTTAGGAAAATTGAATATCTCCATTACGGCTCAAGCAAACGTGCTGATTTTTTTATCAGTGATAGAGGCATGCACCAAGTTTATATTCAAAAAGACATGTCTAGGGAAATTCATTGTTAAGTGTGACTATTGATCTCAACAAGAAAAATTTACTTTTCCACAGTTAGAAAAAAACGTCACTTTGCCGAAAAAATTGAATATCTCCGCTTCGGCTCGAGCTAACGAGTTGATTCTTTTATCAATGATAAAGGCATCTTCAAGCTTTATATTCATAAAAACATGCCTAGAGAAATTCTTTGGTAAGTATGTTTTTTTCTATTCTATCTGCGAAAAGGTAAAATTAGTTTGTTGAGGTCATTAGTGGTACTTAATAACGACTCTCTCTAGTCTTGCTCGTATGGATATGAAGCTTGAACATGCCTCTATTAATGGCAAAAAAATCAGCTCGTTTGCTCGAGCCGCAGCGGAGATATTTAATTTTTTCTCGGTAGCGTGATTTTCGGGCTATATACAGGGTGACCCATAAATTAGTTTGCCAAAATAAAAACTGAATATCTCCATTACGGCTAGAGCAAACGAGCTAATTTTTCTACCGATAATAGAGGCATGTTCAGGCTTCGTATCCATAAGGACATGCCCAGAGAAATCCTCTGTTAAGTATACTGTTTTTTTTTTCTAACTGTGAAAAAGTAAATTTTTCTTGTTGAGAACAATAGTCACACTTAACAATGAATTTCCCTAGACATGTCTTTATAGATATAAACTTGATGCATACCTTTATCACTGATAAAAAAATCAGCACATTTGCTTGAGCCGTAATGGAGATATTCAATTTTCCTAAGTGGACATGACTTTTGGGACACCCGGCACATATACGAATACAAATTACCCAAAAAAATCTATCGTTCCTTTTTTCCTTTCAATGGCTAGAGACATGAAAGAAAAGGCACAGGCGACATCTTTCGCTGTGAAATTTTACGTCATGAGCGAAATAAAAGCGGAAATGGCTGATAGAAAGCACTAGTCATATCATAGTTCGAAAGACTGATAAAAGTCAATGTTGATCAAAGTAAATCATGTCTACATGACAATTGGATCACCATCGTTCAAGTCAGAATGATTGAAAACATTCATGGATATACAATAACAAGGCTCTTTTCTCGGAAAAAATCTCATTTTTGGCAGGGTACAGACGCTCACTGTAACGAGGATAATTTTTGAACAATGAATGATAGAAAGGTCAGGTTTATGTAGATTGAAAGAGTAGACTCTGGGCTATTGAACGATTACCTTGGAGTTGAGAGCTCATATGAAAAAAGTTTTTGTTCGGCGACGCACAAAATCTCCAATGATAACTAACAACCTTGATCAAAGGTTAACCCATTGAATATAGCATACACTTGTACCCAGCACCCGCGCGAGCGGAGGGGTGTGGCGGAGTGTACACCCCCTCAATAATTGGGAATTTTTCGTTTTTTTTCAGCGATAGGAGCAGATTTCGAACAAATTTTGTTTTTTTTCTAAGAAATTTTGCTCGAAATACTCTTTTACACCCCCCAAAAAAATTTACATTCTTTCAAAACCTACTACAACCCTCCAATCTTAGACCCTTCGCGCGGGCACTGCTTGTACCCCAGACTATTCTCTTTCTAATGGTGAAAAGATCAGCTTGCTAGCTGTATCCGTTCGGAAGATATTCTTTGCAGAGTTTTCTCCATTTACTTCTGGCGTCCACAATAGTGGGTAGTCGATATTTTCTAATATCCAATGATTCATCTCGTAATCTTATTCGTGTGAAGTCACAACATTTGTGAATAAGACTCTACATCTGAAGATGTCCTTAAAGAGAAATGGAAAATCTATCATTTCGATAGTAATGTCCCTTTCAATTTTGTGGTCTCACTTTGGAAGACGGTATAACAGCAAATCTTTCTAATTATTAGGGCGAACTCGTTAGTACGATTTTGTTCTGTTAGGATAGTATCATGAAAGTTGTTGGATTCCACGAGGAGAACATAAAAATTATGCAAATTAATTGAATACAATTTAAGTTGACGAAATATAGCTGTTTCTATATTCAGAGAAAATTACTGAGGATTCAAAACCTTCAATAGGATTGGTCTGATGTTTCTCAGAAAACATGTTTCTAGACTTCGTTTATATTTTTGAGAACCAAAAACTTCTGAAAAAATTGATTTTAAAGAAGTTCCACGCTTTTTCTCGACATTTTCTCTATATATAAAAATACACCATAGCTGTTCCGAAAAAATGCTCGAAAACTCGGACTTTTTAATAGAAAGTATTTAATTTTTTTAATCAAAAGTGTTTTCTAGACGAAATCAGCATTTTGAACTTAAAAAAAATCGAAAAAAAAACTTTTCTAAGAAAGTGGATGGGTTCTCATGGATTCATCCAATATATTTCTCAATGGAAATTGAAACTAAAAAAAATGTGAATATTTTTTTTTAATTCAATTAAACTAAAAAAATCCAAATATACTTCCTAAATTGAGTTCAAATAAATATTCTAAACAGATTTTTTGAAATCATATTGATAGAAAAAGGGTTAATATATTGTTAAATGGAACTAAAATTTAGAAAAAATTAAATATATTCAATAAAATCGAACTAAAGTTTTAAGAAAATAATATAATTCACGGTCTAAAAAATATCTAAATTGATATTGCATGTTTTTAATTCTTTAAATAATATCTATCGATATAAAATTCAAATAGGAGTTTAGATTAAAGTCAGAAATAAAAATATTGAACGTTGAAATGATATAGAATGACATGACACATCCAGCTGGGTAAGCTAATTGGTATGTAAACTGAAAGTCTAGAGATCGATACTCTATGTGTTCATTTATCTTATATTCTATTTACAGAATCCTGCAAAGATCCTGTCAAGACATGTGATAACATCTTTGGGGAAACCTAGTCAGATCCTGACAGGTGTGATCAGAATTTTTGTTTTTAATTAAAGAAATCCTGACAGGATCCTACAATTTCGTGGCTACACACTTCTTTCAGAAATCATCTGTTTCCTAACTCGATTCTGATTCAAAAAACAATGATAAACTTGTCAGGATTCTTGAAAATCTTGTTTTGAATCCTGACAGGATCCTTAAAAAACAATTCCGACACACCTTTTTCAGGATTTGTTGTTTCCTCAGGAAAAAACAGCGAATCTTTGCAGGATTCTGTTCATATCTGTTACGGATCTTACGCTGAAATCTCAAAGATTCTCCCTAGGGCTTGCCTATGCTAAAAAAAGCTTGTCAGCGCAGCCCCTTTGGGGCTAAAATGTGGAACTTACATATTGATATAAGATGTGAGCTATTTTACTGTAATTTTTTAAAATATTATCACTAGTTTTATAGATATATAGCTGCATCGAAGCTTTAGGTGGACTAGAAGGATTGAAAACCAAAACAATTTATTCTATCGCATCTGTCAGTGATGGAGAGTTGTCTCTAATATAAGATGTCTGTGATGCAGTGTGTTTGTAATGGGGACTGCCTGTAATTGGTATGGGAGGCGCTAGAATTTCATCTTAAAATTTCGACTCACTATTCTCTTCCAAAATATACCTGAGTTCCATAATCGACTTAAAACTCATAATCACTATTTTGCCTCAAAATAGTGTCTGTAAGGGGGGAAGGGGGTGGGTAATGTCTGTCTGTAAGAGAGGGAGAGCCGAAAAAACCTCGACTTAAAACTTACACTCACTATTTTGCTTCAAAAAAAGATGTGAGTTCCACAAATGGCGTTGGTTCTATGAGAAATAGTGAACATCTCATAGACTGGCTTGTCTCACTCTATTCATTTCACATAGGAAATGGACAGTATGATCTTTGGAAAAAATGGAGCACAGCATATTTTCTCACCTGTATTATCATCGTTTTATAGGTCTCACTGAGCTTTACCTATGCTGAAAAAAGTCCACTTTTAAATTGAGATGAAGTGATGATGGATGGTATCGAATGATCCTAAGTGTGGGAGAAACTTACTGTGATGGGACTAATGGCCGATTTCATTGAATACACTTTGAAGTGTTCATAGAAATCGTCTCTGTGCATCACGACTAGTGTAGTGTTAAAGTAAGAAGCATAAAGTTGAAAGCGAAAGTGGTTTTCGGCGTGAGATTCATTTAGGGCCTATTGGTGGATCAACCCGCTCCTGTTCGTTATCAAAATTTTCGACGGTTTTCAACACAAGGATCTGAGGGTGGATTCAAAGGTGTCTTCATATCTCTTGATAGAATTTTCAGAAAGAGCTAAAAATTTGGTTTATAGCCCAAATTTTTACGCTCTATCGAATGGCCAAATTCATTTTAGAATAAAAATCTGAATGTATATCGGCTTGGTCCATAGTCTCATGGACCCTCTCTTGAGAATGGTCTAGCACAATTTGTAGGAAAAAGCATTACGGATGATATGTCAAGTGGGAAATAGGACAAATTTAGGGGAAAATGCATCATCTTGACTAACCTTAACCCTTTCAGACCGGGTTTATTTTTTTGAAAAAAAAGCACAAATATAAAATTTTAAGAATCAGATGATTCTCTTTTTCATAAAAGTTTATTAATATGACTCTAGAGTATGATAGTCTCGACGAAAATAAGTCAGAATACATAGATCTACATTGTAATCTGAACATTCGTATTTGTTATAAGATTGTTTTTGTTTTTCGTTCGACAATTGTGCTACAGACGACACATCATCGTTTTCTTCCGCCGGTTAGTGTTGGTTAACGTAGAAAAGAAAAGGGAGAAAATAGGGCATAATCACGTCAATCATATTAGATATACATCACTACTATAAGCATATTTTAATGCATACATAGCTACTTCCCATCGTCAATACTTAACATATTTGTGTTAGAAAAAATCTGTGGTATATACGGTGTACCACCCGTCCCGAAAGGGTTAAATAAAGAATGTAGCTGCTTCCTTTCAGAAGTAAACTAATAAACTTATGGATGAGTATTGCTTGTTTCTTATAGCCTCTTATAAATTCTTATAAATTCCTGTAGATCCTTGAATAAATAAATGAATCTTCGTCTAAAATATATAGAAATTTTGAATTATTTCATAATTCATCTCAACCATGAAATCCGTCTATTGTGAAATATTTATTGGCTGTTAATTCTATGGAATTATCATTCAAAAAAATAATAAATGTTTGCAATGTTAACATCCGCTGCAAGCAAGATATATTTGACCACCATTGTAAGAACATCCTTGGAAAAGTGGTTGCTGTAAACATTCTGTCAGACTCATCGCATCACCTGGACAATTGACTTTATCAATTATTGTACTACAATCTCTAGTTGCACTCAAACCATCGCATTCGAAGAGACAGCTTTTTGAAAATTTGTAGTCATAATCTTTAGACCATGTTGCTTTGCTACAACCGATTGATCTGCATGCGGCTAAGCTAGCTGCATCATTCCATTGACCACCACAAACAATACCTTCAACAATAAATAATTCGCTACTATTTTGAATTTTGAGTTCAGCACGGAGTTTCAATGGATTCGTTGACATAACGCGAAGCGCTTGCACCTTATGTGGATATCGGCTAACTGATACGGTTGCAGGATCACAATGTTCTTCCATCGCAAATATACCTTGACCATTAATAAGGTATAAGAATAGGCACACTAAAATTACAGAGTAATTCATACGCATAATCAAACTTCCGTTTATAGAATAGATTGTTACTATATTAGATGAAAACTAGAACAAAAATGTATTTATACTATATCAGCGTCATATGTTGGCTTTCACTCACTTTCGAAGAAAAAATATCGCATTTTCGCGGATCAAAGCGTTTAAAGTAACCACACATAGTGAGAACATGGGCACCTGACGATGACCTCTTCTGCTATTTAAAGATAAAAAAAATGCCAAAATGCTTTTAAAAATATATCCAATATAAATAACGCATAATGCTTCTCTGTCTAATTGTGCTTCTCATATCGTATGTAGAGTTGTCTCATTCCGATGATATATGCAAGCCTGGTTTCTATATCGTCGACCAAAAATGTCGAAAATGTCGATTAGGATTCTACTGTCCCAATGGTGTTGATCAATTACAATGTCCGTTAGGTGAATACACTGATCTTTATGCACAAGCATCGTGTCGAAGATGTGAACCTGGCTATTACAACATTAGATTAGGTGCAATAGCGTGTATTAAATGTCCACTGGGCCATTTTTGCAACAATACGAAACAATTACCAACACCTTGTGATCCAGGTACATATGCTGATCTTTACATCCAAACAAAATGCAAAACGTGTACAGTCGGTTATTATCAAACAACCGGAAAAGCACTTCGGTGTAAAAAATGTCCGATAGGTTTCTATTGTCCAGATCCAACTTCCGAGCCGATACCGTGCCCAGTCGGTTTCTTTACAAGTCTTTATGAGCAAAAGGCTTGCAGACAATGTCCAGCAGGAACAACAAGTTCAGCGGGTCGTAATAGTTGCGTTGATCTGACTTCGTTAATCGGTTAGACTAATACTATACTGTTTTTCTTACTAATTATAGAAGAATGCATTTGTAAAACCAATATCAAAGTACTCTTCATAGAAAGCAGTGCAGAAATAAAAATAAAGTGAAAAAGAATGAGTTTCATTAAGACATAGTCTATGGAAAAAGAAAACTTTGAACATGTCTCAAGTGTCTCACAATAATAGTATTCGGGAGGGAAGGGTAGAAAATTTTTCTTCGAGCTTCAATGCAAAATTTTTTTACCATAGTATATATACTACGCAATGAGATAAGACTTTTGATAAAACACCAAAAAAATTTCATGCTGTCTCAACATTCAAAACACGATTTTCTTCCAAAATTTGTTGATCTAGGCACTCCTGTCTTGAGGGTGAGGGTGAAGGAATTGTTTTGCTTCTTTTCCGATAGCAGAAATATTCCATAAACCAAATGTTGTTTGACTCACGTTTCGTATCTAACCTGATGAAGCTATTGCTACGATGGTAAATGAAACTGCCAACACACTTGTAATAAATATACAGATATGAAGTAGGTAACTTCCACGTTGTTCATGAAAATTGACTCCAATTGTAATTGCGTAGTAAACAGCGCTCAAACTAGCTAATACAATTGCAACAATCATTAATTCCATTGAATACTCTATTGTCATTAAACTTAGAAATTTATTTAAATAAATCAGTAATCCTATTGAAGTAGTAAATGAACTATTAAATGGATAAAACGTATAAGCATTCTTCGAAAATTTCGGTCGCGTGATGTATCATTGCACGTTTTAGACCCTTCGAGTGGTAATATAGCAAAAAACCGCTTAAGGGTGAGAATGAGGGTGCTAATAAATTGAAGAGTTTATAAATAAGAAATCATAACACCTGTCCACGAAAGTACATATGAATTTAACCAATGCAACCACATGAATACGTCTCAACAAGTACGAAAGACTTGCTAAGTAAAGATCATAAAATCAGAGCAGAAATCGAACCTGCATCTTCCGATATCCAGTCGGCTATTCTATGAGTTAGACGCTCTGACTGATTGATATGATAAATGGCCTATTTGTAGTTTTAGTACATAGTTAAGATTGTAGTATATATAATGGTAACATAATTGAATCAGTGCACTAATAGTGCGATTTAAATCTGGTGACTTGTTATCATAATGGTTTTGAAATAGTTTGAATGTTAGTATATAGAACTGAATTTATGTAGTTGTGATTGGTCTACAGTATATTATAAGAAATCGGCACTTATATTGGTTTTAGATGTTTTTTTTCACACGATTATTCGTAGATGAAATCTTTAACGTATGTAACAATGTCTCACCACTTGACTTGCCAAAAATAGTTGCTACAGGCGTAGATGATACGATACTATTCCGTGAAAAATATCCCTGTGTGATGAATTAATTTGGTAAACATCTTCTAATGGCATTTACGAAATCAGCGTCAGTGAGCTCATCATGTATTCCACTTTTCAGCATGCAAAATCCTTTGACATGCCCAGTGCCGCGCATTATGTAAGAAAGTGTGAATAAGTCTAATGACTGAGCATTTGATACCAGAGTCCTCCTTAGCCATCAATAACTATAAATTGACGTTGCCCATTCGACACTACGAGAAAGTGAAGGGTTGGGTTGAGGGCTGGTCACGGACCTGTATTTTGGAACATTTACCATAGTTCCGGAACTATTGAAACTTTTCAATAAACCTATTCTCAAGACACATTATGAGTACAAACTTTCTCTTTTCGTCTATGCTTATCCAAAAACTCAATATTATAACAAATGATTAAGTTTCCAATGAAACTGCTTCATTCGCTTTGCATAAAAAAGTTCTCTAACCGAACTGTCTTATCGAAGGAAACTATTTTAAATGTCAAAATAAATATTGTAAGTATTTTTAATAAAAGAAAAGTTTCCTAACGGAACTTTCTCATCGAAAGGATCTATTTTAAATTTTATAATAAACATTGTATGTATTTACAATAAGTGAAAAGTTTCCTAGCGGAACTATCTTAAATACTATAATAAATATTGTAAGTATATACAGTATATGAAAAGGTTCGTAACGGAGCTATCTTATTCAAAGCAACTATTATAAATATCACAATAAATATTGTAAGTATTTATAACAAATGAAAAATTTCGTAACGGAACTATCTCATCGAAAGGAACTATCTTAGAGATTATAATAAATATTGTATCTGTTTATAGTAAATGAAAAGTTTCCTAACGGAACTATCTTATCGAAAGAAGCTGCCTTAAATATATTAATAACCATTGTAAGTATGGACAATAGTTGAAAATTTTTCTAGCGGAACTATCATACTAAAAGTCACTGTCTTATATTTATGGTAAATATTAGACACCAGAACTCTTACCGTTCGTTGAGAAAAACTTTTTTTTCCCTCGACTGTAAGGAGGGTCACATAAAAAAAAATAGTTTGTCTGTTTGTTTGTCTGTGGGTTTGTGTCAGGGTCAAAAAAACATCATATTCCCTCCACTGCAGAGAGGGTTATGTGAAAAAAAGTAGTTTGCCTCCTTGCTTGTCGGCGGGGTCAAAGGTCAAAAAAACATATTCTAAGAAAAATCGATAAAACAATCACACTTCATGGTCAACTCAACGCTTAACGTATGACCAAAGATTTTCGGGGTCGGAGAACCGCATGGCACTATTAGTTTTTCAATTTTTCCGAATAGGTTTTTTGCTAAAAAGGCTTTTTTTAAGAAAATAATGTCTTTTTATCAAGTTTGACCAAAGGTTTTCGGGGTCAGAGAATCGAATGGCATGCTCGGTTTTTTCTATGATTTTGGAAAATTTTTATTGCAAAAAACATTTTTCTTTTTAAAAATAGTGATTCTTTATAAAGTTTGATGAAAAATTGTTTCGATCGAGAAATCGATCGATAGTATTTAGTTTTTGTAGAAGTTTTTATAGGAATTTTTGACTGCAGAAGATTTTTGTTAAGATAATAACAATTTGTTTCCCGAATTGAAGCATGGATTATATCGTATAAAATAAGTCTGAAGTTTTGCAGGTATGCTTGTTTCTAAAGGTTGCCCGCACGTTTATGTCTTCACCCAAATAGGAAAATGGTGTCGCCTAGATTGATATTAAAAATCTATGATGTTTTATAAGAAAACTCTTTGAGGGATTGTCGAAGGTATAGACTTGAAATTTCGAGTGAATTTTGAGGTTAAGAGTAAGTAAATATACAATTTATAGTTTTTTTTGCATTTTTCTTAAAAGGATTGATTGAAGCCAACCGAAGATCGATAAATCAAGACTGAATGGCTGTTGCCAAATAATTAATAATAAATAATATAAACTGTGTGCAGTGAAAAGTCACCAAATATAATTTGCTATGGGAAACCTAAATCTGAGGTTAGTTTTTCAATATTGTTAGTTATTAATGAATGAATTATAGCTTTTGAGAAAACTTGACTAACTGTTAAAAAGTACGGAAAATTCGAATTCAAAGTGAATAAAAGCTTTTTTGATCTATTTCTTAGCTTTTTAATGAACTTCTTGCTATTTTAAGGTTGAACTAAGAATAATCGATGGTCATGAATCCATGTTGGGCATTAATTCTAATAGAAACATTTTTCTTTGTACATTACTATACGTCAGAGTTTTGAGTAAGATTTATACAGAAATATGTGAAAAAAAAGAGGTGGCTGCTTGATGTTCTGTTGTTGAATCTTCATAGACATCAACCTTGAAATAAAATTCAAACTAGGCGAAGACTTATCTTAGACTACAATGTAGTGTACTCTATTGGTAGCAGTTTTTGAATAGTTTCTCTTTTTTAGTTCCTTAATGAATGTACTAACAAATGTTCAGCAACTTTTTGAGAGGAATTCAAACGAAATGCATCTATTCGGTTCAAACCTAAACTAATAGTGAAGGATGTAGCGGTGTTAAATATGGAAACGATTAGACGTAGACTTACAACGTTATTTCAAAGCATAGTTCGAAATAAGTTTCAAGTAATTTAAGTCAATTTTCCAAAGAGTCTAATTAATCTTATTTGATACCGAATTCGGCAAAATATCATTTTGTAAAAACAAAAAAGAAATTGAAAACTGACGAAAACTACATAATGCTATCTGAGTATTGGAAGTTTTCGATTGCGTATCGACATGTTATGAGTAAGCTACTTATGCGCGCATGAGAATCCTAATGTGACAGAAGATACACAGAAAAATAAACCGTACATAGAAACCGCTAGTCGTTGATTTAAAAAATTTATCATAAGTACAATAAGTGAGATTTGGAGTACCTTAATAGATTCTCAAATAACTCGATTCATGAGGAAAAATAATTTTTTATTACACATTTTATGTAACAGCATATCCAGTAAAGGAATTGTGAGTACTAATATTGTGTTATTTGCTTATTGCAGCGTAAGCAGAAATATATATGTAGTCATGTCGTCCTAAAACTTTAAGAAGCTGCCCGAGATTCTCTAGTTTGGAAAAAGATACTATCTTCATAGAATTGTGGTTTGGAGTGATCGCCACCTGGTCATGCTACTGAACTTGATGAACAAACTGAAGCATCTGAACTTTATCTAATTCCGTTTTCTTAAAGAAACAGTCGTATACTGATAAATAGTGCGCTTAAAAGAACGTGAACGTTTGTCTCTTCCCTTTGTTTAAACAAGTCAGAGTTCAGGATTGGAAAATATGACGTCCTAAACTACTGATTATGGTCAGATATCTGTATTAAACTTGATCAAATTAAATCCAATACGAAGAACTCGAACTTGAGATTTGTTTGTCGTCTACATATGCATATATATAGGGATATTTTTATGAAACGATCATCGTTACAGTGGATGATTCGTTTCCTAGCTTTCATGCAATTAAGAAAATTTAGATATAAGATAACCCAAATGAAAATTATTTTAAATGATAATCACACTAAATCTTCTTTCAGAAAAGGGTCAGCGAATCCGTAGGATTTGCATTATTTGTAACTGTAAAGAAAATTTTTGTCTTCCACTTTTAAAATATGATGCCTTTTTAAGTGAATAGTAACAGAAGTGTAGAAACGAACGCTAGTATGTTTCCTCGACAAAGGGAGGGTTGAGCAAGTTAAAATAAGCTTCCTCATGACCGAGTGAAAAGAAAATCGGCTTAAAGATCACAGCTCAGTCATTTTCAGTATATGACTTTCGTTCAATCAGATTATTGAGTCTATGAACTCAGCCAGTGGCAAACTTTTTACATCGAACTTTTGACCAGTCAGACTCTATCTGTTTAAAATTTTAGGAAGCTAATGAAATGCTTCCTAAAATCTAACTTTCATTCGATCAGATTTTGAGAGTCTGAGCTTTTAGGCGATCAGTGTTTTGTGATTTTATTCCTCCTTGAATCAGGCTTTGAGGAACGCATGCATCTAAAATATTCGCTATTTGCAAAAAAACATAATTAAGATTTCGCAGCAATGTTTCATAAACTTAGTCATGGTCCATTTATTTATAGATTTATGTGCCTTTACTTGTTTTTCTTCAAATTTCCTATAGAGGCTTCTTCCGTTGCAGATCCTGTAATTCTTTTGAGTTAGTGGAACGTGAATGAGCGTGGTTTTGAACACAAGATAGTGAACTCATGTGAAAATAGACTTCAACATGGACACAGCTAGTTGTGAGTGACGACGCGTAGGGACGTCGACGAATGACTAGTCGCTAGTTTATCAAATTTGCTTTAGTTATTATATTATCTGTAAACGTTTTTTTGCATATGATGCGTTATAGCGATTTTCAGGAAATTGCGTGTGTTTTGGATATCAAATGAATTTCCGGAAATTGAATTTGCTCATCAAACAGATTGAACAGTCCAATGGAATATGATCCATAATGGGCATAATCGGCATATGATGCGTTTGGAGAATATCTCCGAAAACTCGATTAAATACTAAGAAAGCAGTAGGAGATATAGGAGGTGTAGGACGGAAGCATAGCCGGAGGACGTGTCACTCGCTGAGGGTGCCACGAAAACACGAAGGGGCACCCAATGGGCATCTCTCTGGTTAAGGGTGCCATGAAAGCACGAATAGACACCCAGTGGGTATCTCTCTCGCTGAGGGTGTCACGGAAACACGAACACACGCGAAAACATATACAGAGGTCATGTCTTTCTAGGGCTTATAGGGACTGCAAGGGTTATAGAAAGTATAGGAGTTATAAGGGGTATAGAAAGCATAAGAGTTATAAGGGGTATAGAAAGTATAAGAGTTATAGGTGATATAGCTCCTATACCTACTTTCCGCATTATGCCCATTATGCCAGTGAAATCTTAAGTCCGCTATATCCTTTCCTACAGCTGTGGTAAAAATGAGTTTCCTGGAAAACGCTATAACGCATCAAATCATTTTTTGAGCAAGAAAATGAGGTGTTACATTGGTCTCTCCTGACATGATATAAAAAATCGAGAAGTTAAAAGTGAAGCGAAGCAGGAATAGTGATGATCGATCACGAACTGTGCTTTACATTGCAATACGAAAGCCATAACAAAAAATTTAAAGACTGGATCTTATAGAACAGTCTTCACTAGAAATCCGTGTATACGTGCACATGTATCTATCATAGTTAACAGAGCAGAATCTAGCGACCAGTAAGAGACAATGTTAAATAGAATTCAGTCGAGGGTTAAGCGAGTCATAGCGACGAGCGTTACTTGTTTTTTCATTCTTTCATATAGTCTTTACTATTGTTACATTGAAAAAAAAGAACGAACATGATTTTTTTTTCTTCTTCTGCCTGTAAGAAGGCCTTTCAAAAATGCTTTTCTTCTTTCTTTTATTATACTGTCGTCCATTGCAACAGAACTTTTTTTTTCAATCATTATACATTTTGAAAAAAAGTAAAAAAAAGAAAGATGAACGCAACCTCTAATACTGTCATTGATATGCAACAAACAAATCTAAACAATTGTGAAAATAATGTAACTAAATCTAAACAAGATATAATGACTGTCCGAATTTATATTCGTACTTTCTGGATGGATTATCTTTTAATGGCTATATTAGGAGGTATTGCTCTTGGGATTGATTCTCTTCGACCTGCAGCAGATCGTATTTTTCCTATTTATTATCGTGATGGTGAAATAGTTTATTCCGAATTAATTTATCCATTCGAAAAAAATCTTATTCCATCATGGTTAGCTGCAATATTAGCATTTATAATTCCATTTATATTTATAATGATAATGCAAATACGTCTGAAAAGTTTTAATGATGCAAATACAGCAATAATGGGTCTATTATTTTCATTATTAACTGCCACTGTTTTTCAAGTATTTATTAAATGGCTTATTGGTGGTTTAAGACCACATTTTCTTTCTGTTTGTAAACCAAATATAAGTACAATAAATATTGGTTCTGGACAAGGTTTTGATGGTTTAATGTTTGATCGTTCAATATGTACAGGTAACGAAAAAGATATTAGTTATGCATTAGAAACAATACCATCAGGACATTCAACAATAGCATTTTCTGGTCTTGTTTATGGTTCATTATATCTTAATGGTAAAATAAAAATTTTTGTTAATTATCGTCCATTATATTTTAAATTTCTTCTCTTTTATGGTTTATTACTTGGTGCTGTACTTATAGCTGCTTCATTAACAATTGATTATTATCATCATTGGTATGATATTTTAATTGGTTCAACTATTGGAATAATGTTTGCATTTGGATCATATCGTTTTCAATATGCTAGTGTTTGGGATTATCGTTTTAATCATATACCATTACCAAGATTAGATGCCAATCATGGATTTAATTATTATCTTGATCATTTAGAATATTCAATGAGTTTTTCAAGAAAAGGTGGATGGAATAATCAGCATATTCATGGAGCACCTTTTGATGCTGCAGGAACATTAACAACTTTATATCCTATATCTTAATAATACAAGAAAAATTTTCATACATAATCATATATTAGACGTCACGAGTCAAGATTATTGATGTTATTCTTCCTATTTAACGTAAAGTCTTAAATGATAGAAGGACTCTTGTCAGATAGAAAAGATCGATTAAAATTATTGTTTGTTTATTATATGCCTATGTAAATTGTTTTTATATCCTTTTCATTCACTTGTACTATGAACATGCTACTATTAGTATATTACATAAACAAGGTTTTATCGCATTTAATTTTATGATTTTGTTTTTCTTCTTGATTTACTGAATGAATATTTTATCAAAATGATAAAAGACTTACATGTACAGTCATAGAAAAAATGTAGAATCATTGTTTGATTGTGTAAATTTTAAAACATTTTTTATTCGTTTCCCAGATAAATAACGCTCTTCAATATTAATAGAGCATTATGTTCGATTATTTTTGAACAATTTAACTAAAAAGTCTATACATAGATTATTAATTCCTATCGATGTGAAGTTAGCACGATGGCCAATCAGATAGTTTTAAAAATCAACCAATAGAATTTTGTCCATATACTACCAAAAAACACCGACAGAAATAAAAAAAATCCTTCAAATAGTAGCACACAAGTATATAATTCTTCAGTGCTGTGAACAGAATCCTCCGTAAACCTCCAATTGAATCACCACAAATAATACTCTCGGTTCACACGCCAAACTTCTCAATCAACTTTTTTCCAACGCTGACATTTCTTCAAGTTCTATGATCAGTACATCCACTAGAAATATATTTTAAAGTCATATCACATGATATCCATTCATATCATCAGAAAAACTTCCAACAAAACACATATTCTCATCGTACTCTCTACACTATCCTCAAAGTAGAACCAGGCAAACCGAAGAAAATTTAATGAATTATCTTTCCAAACGTTTTCCCGTGAATTAAAGTAGCACATTCGATATAAAATTTGATTTTGTACCGAATCCACGACCTTTGATTGGCCAGAAAACCAAAGAAAGAAAACAAATTCTCTCTTGTGGAATCATTGATCACTGTAAAGGTAGTCATGTGTAGGAATATCAAAATCGAGAATAATACTCATCAAAATGTTTACGTCGTGTCGAATTTGTGTTTGTTGAACGATTATTGGATGGTGTTGTGTCTTCGTGTAATTTGATTAAGAACGGTGGAAAATTCTTTGATTACGAAGAAAGGGCAATTGTCTTGTCATTGGGATGATTGTCTATTGCATTTTGAAGATATCAATTAGAGGAGTGGTTCATATTATCATAGATGTCATAATACCATTACACTGGGTATCGACAGCCAGACGTCAGAGTACCCTAACATATAGTCAACGAAAGTAAATTGACATTCATTCCACACATTACACCGAGGAGTAATGACTTCATCACCTCACAAAAAAAACACATCCATCATAGAATTTGAAGAATACGAGTTGATTTCGTGTAACTAGCTCGTTTCACAACCATCTGTCAAAAAATCCTTCCCATTCTGCAACCGACTTCAACTAAGGGACCGACTGTTATGGAGATTCGCAAAGTGGAACCAATAGGCAAAGCAGCTATTGAGGTGCTCCGAAAGTGAGATCAATAGGCAAAACAATCAGTGTGGATGCTCGCATCGTGTTACAGACCTATGCAAATCGTAGACGCGTACCCAACATCTCGAATGAACGACAAGCCTACTCGAAAACGAAACACATCTTATTTCAACCACTACAGTTGACATGATAGAAGTGAACTGCTATATTGCGCTCAACTATCAAAAGCATAAATCGCAATAATTCTATGTATAATTTTTTCAAAAATATACGCCTATTCCTTAAACCCTCAAAAAATCAGCAAATCAATCTACGAGGCATTGCTGCTACCTAAAGAGTAATACACAAAATGTATTTACATTACTCGACTTTAAGGATATACTTCATTTTCGGATATCAAGCTCGTTACACCAAATCAACTCATTCTTCAACTCTTAGGATATAGTTCATCCTGGGGTAACAAGGTGGTTTGCACCCGTAGTAGACCGTAGTAAGTGGTGTGTTTGCGGGAGAATACCGGGTGTAATGGGATTATGACATCACTCCATATTATTGATGGACATGTTGCATCGTTATTTAAGAGGTGGTGATCAGAATGAATGTCATCTTGTAAGCGTTTTATTACGTTTTTTAAAAGATTACATATGGTTTCGTTTGTATTCATATTGTTGATCGTTACATGTGTTGATGGAAGAGTAAGTCACGGCATCAAAATTTTGACAATCGATTGACTTTGCCTTTTTAGCCGTTATCTTTTAAGTCGTTTGAAAAGTTTGAGTCGGTTACACAAGGGAAGTTTTCTTTGTATAGTATGGATGTAGGTGCTTCAGGTGAGTTCGGTGATCATGGTGGAAGGATTAAGCCACAAGTGAAACATGATGTTTATGAGTAGTTGTGGAAGTTGGCGGTGGTTTGTGTTAGTGTGTTTTTATCTGATGCATTTGTTAGTTCATGTTGGTGTAGTATGAAGTGTTTACGTAATGGGTGTGAGTGTAAGCTATATGTTTTTTGTAATGTATGATTTTTATGTCACTAATTTTGTTCAATTTTCTTATTGTAGTGGGCATGATTTATTCCGAAGTCAAGAAAGGAATATCAACATCAAAAACAAGTTAAGAAAGGTAAATTAATGATACTCTTTCCATAAATTGTAAATAAAAACTTTTTCTAGACCAAGAAGTCATGGTGGAATTAGGATTTAGGCAACAACAGTTGTTACAAAGTCAGATTTAATTCTTGTTATTTTGTGCATAGTCTGTTTTTTTGTAAATATATTCATATTTATTTTTGTTAATAAAGTGTTTTCAGTAATTTAATTATATTGGTTTTGTTGCATTGAAAAAAGAAGATGAATGTTGATATTTTGCTAATATTAGTGACAATCACCCTGCTCTCTTATTTTCTTGATACTTTAACAAGTGCTTTGTTTAATGTTATTGTTATTATTGAATAAGACTAGATAAATTTGTTTGGGTTATTCTCTTTCTCGTAGAGAAGAGTCTTGCAAACATAAATTGTCTGCTTGCTTGATTGATTGCTTGCTTGTATGTCCGCAAGGGTCAAAAAAACATCGAAAATCGATTTTTCGAAAAAGACACTTCTAGAGGTAATTCGATGCGGGGACTTCGAATCTGAAGTCTGTTCGGTGATCATGTGGTATCAGCATTGATCAATTGATGTTAGGAATTGGTGAGGTTTGGTATTTTTCATCGAAAATAGGTGTTTTTTCACGAAATGATGATTTCATCGTGATGGGTGATGAACACCATTGCTGATTGTTGTGGTATCAGCATTGATCAACTGATGTTAGGAATTGGTGAGGTTTGGTATTTTTCATCGAAAACAGGTGTTTTTTCACGAAATGATGGTTTCATCGTGGTGTGTGATGAACACCATTGCTGATTATTATGGTATCAGCATTGATCAATTGATGTTAGGAATTGGTGAGGTTTGATATTTTTCATTGAAAATAGGTGTTTTTTCACGAAATGTTGATTTTATCATGGTGTGTAAAGAACACCATTGCTGATTGTTACGGTATCAACATTGATCAATTGATGTTTGGAATTGGTGAGGTTTGGTATTTTTCATCGAAAATAGGTGTTTTTCCACAAAATGATGATTTCATCGTGGTGGGTGATGAACACCATTGCTGATTCTCTTTCACGTAGAGAAGAGTCCAGTAAACATAAATTGTCTGATTGATTGATTGCTTGTGTGTCCGCATAAGGTCAAAAAAACATTTTATTAATATTTCCTATAAAACTCGACCAAAGGGTAATTGGGGTCGAGGAATCCGAATCTGATGTCAGTTTTTAAAATTTTTTTGAGAATCAATTTTTTTACACAAAGGATCACTTTTTTTACAAAAAAAAAATTTTTTATAAGGGTTGACCGAAGGGTAATCAAGGACGAGAAATTCAAATCTGAAGTCAGTTGCATAAAAATTTTTTGAGAATCAATATTTTAAACAAACGATAAATTTTTAACAAAAAGCATTTGTTTTTTATGAAGTTTGGTCAACGATCGTTAATGTCCAGGAACTTGAATCTGATTTCGATTTTTTAAAATTTTATAAATGAATTGCTTGACGGTAATTTAGAAACACGATTTATACGAGAAAGAGCTGAGCGAGTCTTCAGACGAGCGTTACTTGTAATATAATGTCTAAAGAAATATGGTTATTGTTATTTCATTTATTTAAAAGAAAAAAGATATCACATCTTAGAGGAATATCATATACTAAATTCTACAATTACGAGTATATATATATATATATATGTATCGATTCTTGTTAGCAAATATGAGCTACTTATAATGAGAAAAATTGAACATGTTCCAGTACATTTCGTAGATAATAATTATTAACTTTAATTAAACGTTAGTAGAATCTCTTTCTACTCGACCAAATCTTGTGTTTGGTTCGCTTCTTTAGCTTGTTTACGTTTGTAAATCTTCATTATGGATACTATGATAGTAGAAAAGATTGTTGAAAACGTAAATACAAATATAATTCCAAAGTTTTTATATAATTTTTCAATCAACGATCGTTCGAAATCGATATCATGTTTAATATTAATGAACATAAGTTTTGAAGCAATTTTGTATACTGAAACGATACGTTTAGTAATTTCGGTAAGGAGAGTGATCGAAACGAATTCTTATCGTTTAATACGTCAATACGTGTATTTGGCCGTAAGCAAATAGCTGAACATTGGACTGGTTGACCACAGGATAATTGTACAATTAATGGGTGTCTGATGGATTGTTTATCTGTTAGTAATGGTAAAAGTGGATGTATATTACAATTAAATAGTTGATCAATAGAAAAAATATACCATATATTGTTGATAATGTTGAGTATACCCACCTAACTGTTTTTGACATAATGCTATTGCAGCTGTAACGGTGTAAAACGATACACTTAATGTATTGATGAAGTATCAATGGGAATTTTACGAAAAATAGTCGAGACGATAATACATTGCGGTCCATTTTGATTGTTGTCAATTGGCCGTATAGAACAAGATTTCAATGCATATACAGGTTGTTCAAGAATCATATTAACGAAAGCTTCTTTATTTTTTTCAATTTTTTTAGAATTGAGTTTAATATCACGAATTAAATCAGTGGATGGTAAAATTTGTATCATCTGTTTATCATTTAAAAAGTCAAATCCAATTTTATTATTGAAAACTTGTTCGAGAGTTAATATCGTAACATTTTTCATACGATAAACTGATAAACGATGGCCGATATCGATGAAAAGTTCGGAAGTATCAGTTAATGCTTTGTTAATGTAACTAGGTAAATAAAATTTGTTATCCATATAATAGATAATTAATTTGGCTTTTTTAATAAATTTATCAATTCGATGGTTTGCGAAGATGCGTTGAATATCTTCCTATATAATAAATGAAACGTTTTCCTTGTCATATACTGAAAATATTGACTTAGAATATGGCATAATGGTTCCTACTGCGAAAATATTAAGACTTGTGGATTGAATATATTCACAAACATCTAATGTTGGCGAATTAGTACATAGATTGTTGAAATGTATAGTAGTGTAAAACGTGGGTTAAGTAAAGTGAGCTCCAAATTTAAAACTCCACAGTGCTACAATCTATGAGTTTCACATTGACATTGGCGCCGTGGAGTTTAAAATTTGGAGTTCACTTTGCTTGACCAAAACGTGAAAGCTGAATTCAACTTTTCAACTATTTGAGAGGCAAACACCTGCGAATAATTGAATAATTAAATAGTTGAATTCAACTTTCATGTTTTACACTACTGGTTTTACTTCTCTGCAAGTCTTAGAGAGCATATCTATGTTTGAAGAAACATTTGAAACTGACGAATGTTCGTTTATTATATTTGATAGACTTCATCAAATGACAATCCGATCAAGAATCATAAGTTTGATATTAACCTGTTTCAACGAAGTTTCTCGACTCTTCGAAGGTCGAAATATTCAAATCAGATTGAAATTTTTTTCCTCACCAACGTTGTTTATCAAACCAGAACGAAAGTCAATTAGAATAAAAATCCTAATGAATCATTCGAGCATATGCAGAGAAGGAATAACGCACCTGACAAGTCATGACTACACCTTCACCATTTGTGGGAAAAAAACAGCATAAATACAAATACCAATACATGACACAATCATGATTAATTGTATAGAGCACAGCATCCATTCATTCTCTGTCTGCAATCAACGAAGCATGAAAAGTCAAAATATTTAAAGAGCTCTTCTTGATCATATTTCACAGTAGAGAGTACGCATTACAACAAAAATTAAAGCAATCCAATCTATCAAATATTATCTATTGATTTTACTTTTAACCTCATTATGTCTCTCTCGCTGAAAGACGATCGAAATTCAAATCTAGTGAAAGAATAAAACGTTGTGTTTAAGACTCATCCTTCATTGTTTACTACTGATCAATCTGGCGTCCACATTTCCATTCCGATTGTTGATGAAACAACAATGAAAAAGTAAAACATAACTAAGTAGTTCGAGTTCAGACACTGATTGATTTTTTTCTATCTTTGATTTATTCAGAGTTGAACGACAAAAATCAAATTTTTTCATGGCGATAATATTTGCTATTGGTATATTAACTTTGATGATAATAGGAGTGATTGTCATCGCTGGAATTATTATAGTTTATTGGCAAAATAATAAGTCTATTGTCAATCCAAGGATCAGTAAGTACACGATTTTTTAAAATTGAAGATCGTCATCTTTATTCATTTGATTTGTTGTTCTTTTTAGATCGGTTAGTCGTCAATCTGACTCTAAATGATACCATACCATTACAATCTCCTCCACCTTATTTAACTCCAGAAGATTTTGAACGATCCAAATTCTTGACAGATGAACAACTTGGTATAAATCTTAGAGATCTACGTGAAGAGTTGCCTGAACAATTAGTTTCAAGTCGTGCCAATGTATGGCGAGACTCACGATATAAATGGCCCAATGCTCGAATACCCTATATCATCAGTTCACGATACAATAGTAATGAGAGAGCAGTCATTGCTCAAGCCATTCAAGAATGGCATTCCAAAACATGCATCCGATTTGTACCAAGAACAAGTGCAGATCGTGATTATATCGAATTGACACCAGATGATGGAACAAGTAATTATTGTTATTCACACATTGGTCGTCAAGGTGGACGACAATATGTCAAGATGTATTCTCCAACATGTATGAGTGTTGGACAATATATCCATGAATTAGGTCATGCCATTGGTTTTGGTCATGAACATCAGAGACCTGATCGAGATTACTATATCAAAATGAATTGGGAAAATGTTGATCCAAGTATGTCACTTTTTGAGAATTACTAGCGAATAGATTTCACTCTCATACTATTTTGTTCTTAGAATTCAAATCTAACTATGACAAATACAGTGCTGATTACTTTACTACAATGAATATGCCATATGATTACTATTCCATCATGCATTATCCTGATTATTCCTATTCGAGTAATGGTAAACCAGCATTTGTACCTACATATCCGGGTTATTCCGTTCATGCTATGAACATTAAACTCACTCCAACTGATATACAGAAATTAAAGAAATATTATAATTGCTAATTGAAATATAACACTTTTCACAGAATATTTTACAAACAGATTATATTGATAATTTCAAATAAAAATTACCAAGTTTTTTGTATGTTGAATATATTTGTCGATATAACATTGAATCTTGCTGCGAGAATTGCAATAGAACTTTTTTTCAAACCATAATTCTTAAATTCATATTTGAATTTAAAAGATTTTCTCTATCAGCAAACAGTGTTTGATCATTTCATTTGAGTTAAAAATCATAATTAGTAAGATGTGGGTGTGATTCATAGAAAATTAAATTCAAATCATCATAAAACGCGTTTTGACAGTTGCGTAGGCCATCACTTGTCAGGTATGTTTACAATCTATAAGTAAATTGATTAGTAATAGCGAAGTGTGATGAGTTTTTGATTATTTGTATGCATCCATGTTGTGCCCATGCCTGTATGCACTAGATTGAGTAATGGATCCACATTGTACGTATATAGATAAACATTACAATGTTATGTTAGATTTATCTAAAAAACTATAAAAAGGAACTGTCGCTTATACCCCTCCCTCCACTCAATGTCTTTCCTTTTAATTATTTTTATATTAAGACTGATATGACGATACAAGAGCACAAGATCATTCTGTGGACTTTTTCACTCTTAACAGAAAAATATCAATATTTTAGGATAAGGATTATCATCAATAGATATTTACTTCCGTTTTATGTCAAGACCAATATTTCATTCATAGTGACATGAATAATAACCAAATTTTTACTATATATACAACGAAAGGTTCTCTGCAAGATAAAATCAAAATCATTTTATTCAATGACTATACTGACGACCACTGTCCACCATAAAAAAATTCCCTTTTTAATACTTATTTTTCAAAAGTATGACATGCATTGTTTAATCTACAATTTCAGAAAGACTCTCAGCTAAAAAGTGGAATTTTCACCATAAATCCAGCTTTATAAAATCTATCAAATAAAAACAGAAAAGCAAAAAGATAGTGTTTATGAAACAAAACATATAAGAAAACAGTTAGTTTTTCAAGGTTTTAGTTATCAAAAATTGCATTTTATGAAAAATCAATATCATATTCAGAATCAGCATGTGAAAATGCACCAAAAACTTTAATTTTGTATCACGAAATATTTTTCATCAAAATTTATTCCCGTGGGAGCGGTACAGGTAAAAAATATCAAGTAAAACATCTGAGGGGGAGTAAAGGAAAAATTTTGATGAAAATATTTCATACTAACAAATAAAGTTTATGATAGCTTTTAGTACACTGATACTGAATATTATGTTTATTTTTTTCATCAAAAGAATAAAAAAAAATAAATTTATTCATAGAATTGTTTGTAATATGATTTTATTTTAACAAAAATAAAATTTTGTTTCATGTATATAATAAAAGAAAACAAAATCAAGTTGAATTTTCATTTTTTTTCTTTTCTTTTGGATTTTGGTTTTCTGTGTCTTCGAGTTCGATTTTCAACTGGATCAACCCATCGTGTAACATCCCAAGGTGCTTGCGAGTATGATGGTGGTTCTTAATTAAAACAGTTTTTTTTTAATCAGAAAAAATAATACAAATATAGAATTAATTACTTGCACGTACGACATTATGTTGAGGATGTCCAACATAACCATAACCATTCATAGGATAACCTCTTTTTTAATAAAAAAAAAAATATTTTTTTTATTTTATATATATATTAAATAAAGCAAAAATAGAAGCAATGTATTTACTGATATGAATATGGACCATTAAACATTGGTCTTATGCCTGATGGATTATTATTCACTTTTTTTTCCATATATAATAGAAGTTTTTTTCAATTAAAAAATCTTCAAATAAAATAAATATTTCTATAATCGATTATATAAATGAATAATAAATACTAAGAAAAACAAAATACGAACATATTTTATATATATGTTTCAATCACGTGTTTATATTTTATATGATTATTCAACCGTAACATCATTTAATATTTACTTTCTTTTTTTTGTATTTATTTTTCCTCAATATATCTGAATCATTATTATTATTATTTATACAAATAATTTTTAATTACATTCTTTAGAATATTCTATCGATTGTTATTTCGATTATTACGTATTAAAAATTGGCAAAAATTTAATTGTTATTGAAATAAAAATCTTCTAGAAATTTTTTTTTTGTTTTTATATTTATTTATCAATCATGATTATTTTAATATTAATGCATGATGCAAAAGTCTTTTTAACAGACTGAATACAGTTCATGTTGCCACGTAGATTGAAGCTTTTTCCGAAATATATTTGGTTGATCAAGTTCTTTTGCCTTTTGTTTGATTCTTCAAATGAAATGATTTTCAATTTTTACTTCCTAGTTGTTTGCATATATTTTCTGTTCGAATATAGACGAAAAACGTTCAATTGAACGAGTTTGTGATACATTTGGTGAATTATCATTACGAGAAATAATTAGTATGTTTTTTTGATTGAAACGTTCTTACACAATGCGTTGTAATAGTGCTTCTCTTTCTTACTGATGATAAAATATTTTTTTAATCTCACATCCGTTAGTTCGAATGAGAGCTGAACATTGTTTTCAAGACTTTTGCATCGTGCATTATTTACATATGATTAATAAACTAAACTAAGTATAAAAAATAAATAAAATTCTTGTGTAATATATTATATTTTAAAGGAAGTGACTTTTGTACTCCTCTCCAAGGTTTTTGTTCTTTTAATTAATTTTTTATTGAGATCCATGAAAAGGCACTATAACACGAAATCATTCCCTGAACTTTTTTTTTGTTAGCGAAAAAATCAATATTCATAGAAGATTTGTTTATGATATATTTATTAAATTCATATATCATTTTTCTCTTTAATATATTAGAAAAATAGCGAATAAATTAAGTTAATTTTTATAATTTAGGAGATAAATACATTGTCCATCTTTTGGTGAAATAATTTTCTGAAAAGATTAAGAAATAATTGAATGATAAATTTATACAAGAATTTATGTATCTATTCACATCGATACGTCCCTAACTTGGAAGAATATTTATATTGTTGTTCTTATTGGTTATATTTGAGTCATTTGAAATGAAATCACTCAACTTAGAAAGTGAGAGAATGAAGTGTTATCTCAATATTTAACACATTCAACGCGACGGGTCCCATATGTGGGACCCACTATATTTTAGAAAGAAAATGAGTAGAAAACTAAAATGGGCGATAGACAGATTTCATCTTTGTCTACCAGAAATCGTTCGTATGAGAAACTTCATATTGAAAAATCACAAAAAGTGCTCTTCTCATCCATTCTTCTTCTAACAGTTCTCTTCAATGTACTGTTCATCTACTTTCAAAACTACACTATCCAGTGCAGTTTTTCTTGACCTACAAAAATCACTAGGTGTTTGATGGGTAAGGAGGCAGATGTACCAATGTATAACCCTGAAAACTCAAAAACCACAGAGCTTTTTAGTCCTTTACTTGTAGTCTGTTGACCAAGCAGTGTCAATGATTTACCGCATACGGACAACGGTTGTCTAACGTTTCTTTTGATGGAAGATGACGTTTTGAAGTGATTGGAACGATTTCTGATAGGCAAAGATGAACTCTCGTTGTGGGATATTTTAAACTCCTAACGACCCCGCCCTTTTTGAAGAAAACTGAATTGCGTTGAATGTGTTAATTTAATTGTTTTTAATTTACCAGCGAAAACTCCAGATGGTAATAATAAAGAAGAAAATGATGATGATAATCCTGATGATTATTTATTTGATATAACAATAGTTTATGATCGATCAAAAACTTTTAACAAATTTCTTATTTTTCAATATCGTGGTCGAGATAATGTTATGAATGCTGATCGATCTAATTCATTATTAAAGGCTGTATACGAAGTTGATCCAATATCAAAAAATCTTCAGGCGTTCTTATGTTCGAATGCACATAAATCGCCTTATTATGATGAATTTTTAAAGCAAGTTCTGTTAAATGTCAAGAATCAATGCTGCATTCATCATTCTCTTAATCATAGGTCCACGAGAAATAAAATATTTTCCGTTTTACTTTCTATACAGAATTTTTATTTTTCCATATAAAATTTTGCTTTTACTTAAATGACATTTAACGTTTTATTATCTGGGTTTCCCATAGACCCTTTAGATTCTTTTAGATCCCTTTAGATCTTTTTAGGACCTGAAATAAGCTAAAAGGATCTAAAGGGACCGAAAAGGACCTAAAGGGAGCTAAAAGGACATAAAGGGACCTAAAGGGATCTAATAGGAGCTAAAGGGATCTAAAAGGACCTAAAAGCATCTAAAGGGACCTAAAGGGATCTAAAAGGATCTAAAGAATCTAAAGGGACCTAAAAGGATCTAAAGGGATCGAAAAGCATCTAAAGGGACCTAAAAGGATCTAAAGGGATCTAAAGGGATCTAAAGAGAGCTAAAGGGATCTAAAAGGACCTAAAAGCATCTAAAGGGACCTAAAAGGATCTAAAGGCAGCTAAAAGGACCTAAAGTGATATAAAGGGACCTAAAGGGATTTTTAACGTATATAGAAAAGGAAAACGGAATAAATTTTATTTTTCGTGGACCCCTCCTCTTAATGATATAATAAAAAAAAAGATATTGATGATTTATTACCAAGAATAGAATCAACATCATTGTTCAATAAAGAATAAAATTGTGTTTATCTAGATTGTTTTTACATGTTGATGTTTGATAAACTTTGAATAAAATAGCTACTATAATTACGATAAATATTAAGAGAATAATCAAGTTGTTCAATTTTTCAAGTGTCTACACATGATCTCTCATATGTTCACTTGAGTTAAGAATGGAAGATATCTATACGTTATTATATGAATGAAAAGAACAAAAATTTTGTGTCTAAACTAGACATTAGACGAATGAAATGATTCGCAAAACATATGATATGATTATTATTGATGAAACTCAAAAACACTAAATTTTTTTTTTTTCTTCGATGACGAGATTTTCAATTATATAAAGTGACCTCTATGATGAGCAACTAATTTATATTCTTTACCTATAAAATATAATGACTAATAGGAAATAAAGAAAAGAAAACAATGAATTAGATTCTATAAAAATGAATAAACATGCTTGACAGTAATGAATCTTTTGTAAGTACTATAAAAATGGACAGTAAGTAATTGTTTATGAAAATTTAATCATTAATAAATAAGAGATTTATCTATTTTTAGAATCAACAAATTTACTTTCATTACCCAATGAATTATTCCTCAATAACATTTTTATTTATCTACATTCAATAGATCTATTAAATGCATTTGGTCAATTAGAAAATTATCGTTTAAATTCTCTTCTTTATTCATATATTCATCATCTTGATTTATTAACTACTGATACATCTGTTGTTTTAATTAATAGATGGTTATCTTTTTTATCGTTTTTGAAAACTGATACAATCTTATCACTTCGAATCAATCCTAATCACTTTGATTATTCACTTTCTTCAATATTTCCAAGACTCAATCGTCTTGATCTTCAAATGACAAAAATTTGTGAAAATATTTCTCAAATTCTCGTATCAACTCGACTTAAATCACTTTCTATCACTTTAACTTCTGAAAAATCTGAAAGAATAAAAGGATTAACTTCATTTATATGGCATTTCGATAGTTGTCTGGAAAGTTTAATAACCTCAAATTGTTTTATATTAGATAAAGATGATCTTTATTCTTCATCATCATCACTTATGATCAATCGAAATCTCACTCGTTTATCACTCGATTTGGCTCATGTTTGTTTTGCAATTATTTTAATGCCATTTGTTCCTGCTCTTGAACATTTCGAACTTCGTCTTCATAATATTTATAATCAATCATCAGCTATTAAATCAAAATTTTTGCAAGAACGGGAATGGCCTACAAAAGTTCGATTATTACGTTTTATTGCTTATGATCAGTTGATGGATACAACAAGTTTCTGTGCTTTTGTTAAACGTTTTTCTTTATCACTTGAATATTTATCATTCTATATCAGCACGGGTCAACGTTTTCTTATGGCAACGAGACGAACATTCGAAATACATTTACTTGATTATTTATCAAATTTAAAATCAATCGATTTTTGTGTTCATAGTGGTTTATCGAATTTTGAAATTGACCGTCGTCATACATTCGATCATTGGACAAAAAAACAAATTATTTCAATATATCATTCACGTCAATACCTTACTCGAATGACAATTCCATTTACTTTCAATCGACTTGAATATGTATCGAATGAATTTATTGATTATCATTGTAATTATGATCAATCGAATTTCATTCTATCGTTTTCATCAATTGTTATGATTACTTTTTATTCTTATGAGAAATTAAATCTTACATTATTCACACTTATACAACAGACATGCCCATCTTTACATTATCTTAGATTTAAAAAGTATTGTAATTTAGATGATGATCTAATTTTAAACACAAAATTAATATTATCAACAGTTACTAAACTTTGTCTTAGTGATGTTACATCATCTATCGATCATTCTATTCTATTTTGTCTTCTATCTTTAACACCTAATCTTAAATATTTAACTGCTCGACAATGTCATCTGACTACAATTAACACTAACATGCTCGAACATCTTCTTAAAATAACAATAGTCAAATGTAATTCATAGTCATTCAACATTTAGAACAATTAATCATTTATTTTCTTTCTTAAATAAATATTGAATATAAATTTCTAACTAATTTAATTAAATAAGATACATGTGTTGGAAGATTGAAGAGAGTTTTATATGTTTATATCGTATTGAAGTGACGATTTTGAGAATAAATTTTATTCAAATCATTATGAAAAGCAATTGATAATATTCAAATCAGAACGTGTGCTTATTTTTTTTGTGTAGTCTACGGATTTCTATCATAAAGATCAGACGCGTTGAATCATCTTCTAGAAGAAATTTAATCGAATTTATTAATTTTATTCTAAAAAATAGAAAATGCCATTTAAGATAAACTTAATACTAAGTATATTTTGAAAGATTATCCATCTCATTTATATTTTGTGTTGTCTTGTCATCTATGATTCATCAATGTTTGTTTCGTCTGTATTTATCCCTTTTTTTGGTTTATTATTTTATCTTATAACATCAAACGAATACAATTTGTAGTATCAACTTCGCTCTGATCTTTCTATTTCACATGTTATTGATTCAAAAGATGAGTGACAATAAGGCATGTTTGCGGCCCAAAAAACTAAGCTCCAAAACCCACATATTCGGAATCAGCGTCAAATTCTGAGTAGGATAGCGTTTAAAAATTTTTGAAAATCGAAAAAAAAAATTTTCGAAAAATACGACTCCTTGGGAGGGAGTAGGGCAAAGTGAAAAATTTTTTTTTCTCAATTCGATTCAGTTAGTGTCTATTTCTATACACTTGAGTATGCTGATGACGAATATCACAATTAAAATGTTCTGAAATGCTTTAATGTCAAATGACATCAAAAACAAAAACCATCCTTGAACCTCCCCCCCCCCCTTTTTCTCGGTTTTGTCCTCACAGTTCATATATATAGGGTTTATGATAGACTAAATGAGTGCAGTCATATGTAATTCATTATGCTCTACCAGATTTCGAAAGAATTAGGACAATCAAACGTCATTATCAATTGACTAACTGCCGATGGCCACCCCAATTGCTTATGTCTAATTATTGCCATATTTGGTAGTCGCCAAAGGTATACTTAGGAGTCATGAACCAAAGAGATATTTTTACTGGGTATATATCAAGTAATACTCTTTCTAATGGCACATTTCTTTCATGGATTTTTGATGTAGAAAGTACTCGTTCAGTAACATCAAAATATACTACCTTTGTCTAAGGTTTTTTGAAAAAAATCTTTTTTGTTCTAAGTTTGGTATGAAAAAAATAGATTACATCTTTGCCTCTTTTAATCATACCGTGTATAACGAGCGAAATATTGCATTCGTTTCTCAATCTATGTGGACGTGTATATAGTATTGTTCGACTAATAGAACAGAGAGAGAAATGCATCCGACACAGTCACTTCGAATGTATTTACAAAGAGGAATGAAGAAAAATTATCCGAAAGAAAATTGTTGCACGTACTGGATTCAAAAAGAAAAAATAAATAGGAGAAAAATATGCTTTTTGGTCTACAACGTTTCTTTTCAGTTACTCGAGTTTGTCGGTAAAGCAAAGAAGGAAATATCCTCTGAGCACTCAAATAAGTGTAAACGATGCGATCATGTTTTTCGATTTGATGAAAGAAAAAGATTTTTACAAGGATCAAAACAATTATGTGAATTCGTGTTTTCGAGCGGCCTTCTTAATGTTAACAAGTTAATCGATGTTACACAACTGGATATCCCATTATGCAATGCGTGTTATCAATATTCTAGTCCACAGATGCGAGCAATGTCTTCTAATACAATGGATGACTCAATGGATGCAGAATCGGGAAGTATATACAAGACTTTAGTCAATTCATCATCACAAACAGAAGATTCCAATATTAGATTCCTGATGCGTTCTGACTCAGTTGATATGATTGTCGATCCTCCAATTACTGCTATTGGATCAGCATCCGGAACTTCGTCGACTATAATTTCGACATCTTCGTCGTCAGTTGTTTCACGCATCTGTATACCATTTTATCGTCTATCTTCATCACATTCTCGCTGTTCAGTATACAACATTGATTTTTCGTATGACTCTTCGTCATTCGTTTTTAGTAATGATATTCGAGCTCGAGCTTTCTTGGAACATGATATTTTTATTCCGTTTGGTTCGCGATGTTGTGGTAAAAAAAGCATATTAATGCAGATTATTTTACTGCTGGAGCATTACAACTTATTTGTAAAAAAGAAAACAAGTGCTATCTAAGTGTGGATGAGTTTATGGATAGTTTTGCTGTCATAAAAAATAAATTTCTATCACTAATCTCTACTATAAAAGATATTAATAATACTCCACCATTAAATTTCGATGATTCAACAAGTATTACATCAGATAATTATTATGTTCTTACAGGTCTATGCTCTGCAGATTTCAATAATCTTTGTTCACGCATTCCATCTTCTGCATTACGAAACACTCAGAATCGATCAGCACGAACTGTAATTGTTTGCTTGTTGATGAAGCTGAGGCTTGGAGTTAGTCATGAAGTTTTAGCAACTTTATTCTCATTTAAAGATAAGCGTTCACTATCTCACATGATTCACAGCGCTCGCAAAGCTCTTGTTGATCATTTTGTACCACTTTTTCTTGGTTTCGATCATATAAAACGAAAAGATGTTATCGATTTGCATACACGTCCATTAGCATCTGAACTATTAGCTGATCAACCTGATCGTGCTATTTTAATACTAGATGGGACATATATTTATTGTCAAAAGAGTGCCAATAACTTGTTACAAAGACGAACCTATAGCATGCTTAAAGGAAAGCCTATGATTAAGCCAATGTTGAATACTTCAACGACAGGATATATCGTGTCATGTATGGGACCTTACTTTGCTGACTATAAAAATAATGATGCTAAAATAGCAAAGCATATTATGTATAAAAACAAAGAAAATATCATACAGCGGTTGCAAAAAGGCGACATTCTTGTAGTCGATCGCGGATTTCGTGACGCCCTAGATTATCTACAATTGATGGGTTATCAGACATATATGCCATCGTTTCTAACTAAAGGATCAAAACAATTTTCAACTAAGACTGCTAATCAAACACGATTTGTAACAAAGATTAGATGGGTCATTGAGAGTGCTAATGGACGTATCAAACAGTGGCGAATTTTCGACAAAGTCTTACCTAATTCACTTTTAAAAACCGCCGGCGATCTGTTAGCAATCGTATGTACTTTGCAGAATTGTTATGGAGTACCATTCATTAAATCGATGTCAAAAGATAAAGAATTAGCTAAGAAAATGTTGAAACTACGTGATGAAACCAACGAATTAGGTGATTACATCGCCAACTTGAGAAATAAGCGTGAAAAAGCTCTACAGTGGAAAGAATTTGATGCTACTGATGCGATGCCAGACTTTCCAAGGTTAACATTTGAGGAGTTGAACGATTTAACATTCGGTAAGCGAACTCATCAGCTTAAACAAGCAAAATCCTACACTGTAGAGCGTTTATCAGCTGATGGAAAATATGTCGTTACAGTTGCAAAGAATCGAGTGGATCTCCTTAAGGCTAAAATGTAATCAAGGCACACAAATTCAGTGTCATATGACATATGGATTAGATACTCTGCTAGCACAATCTTCGGTTGGTATTGTACTTGTCGAGCTGGTGCCAGAGTAGTTGGCTGTTGTGCACACTGTGCTTCTATTATGTGGTATCTATCCTTCGCACGTCATCATCCTGAACATCTGAGACAAGAATCATCATCATTCTTAAACTCTTTGACTGGTACTGCTGACTACTCAGATGCATCGAATGAAAGTGATATCGAGACTGACTCGGATGATGACAATCTATTATATATATTGTCGTAAAATAGTTGTCTAATGTCTTCATTCTTTTTAAAAACAAACAAGCATGCTTCTCGTCTGTTCTTTGCATTTGTTCTATTAGTCGAACAATACTATACACACCTCCACACAGATTGAGAAACGAATGCAATATTCCGCTCGTTATACACGGTATGATTAAAAGAGGCAAAGATGTAATCTATTTCTCTTCATGACATCTACTTTTTTCATACCAAACTTAGAACAAAAAAGATTTTTTTCAAAAAACCTTAGAAAAAAGTTCTATATTTTGATGTTACTGAACGAGTACTTTCTACATAAAAAATCCGTGAAAGAAATGTACCATTAGAAAGAGTATTACTTGATGTATACCCAGTAAAAATATCTCTTTGGTTCATGACTCCTACGTATACCTTTGGCGACTACCAAATATGGCAATAATTAGACATAGGCAATTGGGGTGGTCATCGGCAGTTAGTCAATTGATAATGACGTTTGATTGTCCTAATTCTTTCGAAATCTGGTAGAGCATAATGAATTACATATGACTGCACTCATTTAGTCTATCATAGACCCTATGTATATGAACTGTGAGGACAAAACCGAGAAAAGGGGGGGAGGGGTTCAAGGATGGTTTTTGTTTTTGATGTCATTTGACATTAAAGCATTTCAGAACATTTTAATTGTGATATTCGTCATCAGCATACTCAAATGTATAGGAATAGACACTAATTGAATCGAATTGAGAAAAAAAAATTTTTCACTTTGCCCTACTCCCTCCCAGGAGTCATATTTTTCGGAAAAATTTTTTTTTTCGATTTTCAAAAATTTTTAAACGCTATCCTACTCAGAATTTGATGCTGATTCCGAATATGTGGGTCTCGGAGCTTAGTTTTTTGGGCCGCAAACATGCCTTATTGCCACTCGTCCTTTATTCATAGAATTGTTTGTAATATGATTTTATTTTAATAAAAATAAAAATTTTTTTATGTATATAATAAAAGAAAACAAAATCAAGTTGAATTTTCATTTTTTTTCTTTTCCTTTGGATTTTGGTTTTCTGTGTCTTCGATTTCGATTTTCAACTGGATCAACCCATCGTGTAACATCCCAAGGTGCTTGCGAGTATGATGGTGGTTCTTAATTAAAACAGATTGTTTTTTAATCATAAAAAATAATACAAATATAGAATTAATTACTTGCACGTACGACATTATGTTGAGGATGTCCAACATAACCATAACCATTCATAGGATAACCTCTTTTTTAATAAAAAAAATAAAATATTTTTTATTTTATATATATATTAAATAAAGCAAAAATAGAAGCAATATATTTACTGATATGGATATGGACCATTAAACATTGGTCTTATACCTGATGGATTATTATTCATTTTTTTTTCCATATATAATAGAAGTTTTTTTTGAATTAAAAAATCTTCAAATAAAATAAATATTTCTATAATCGATTATATAAATGAATAATAAATACTAAGAAAAACAAAATACGAACATATTTTATATATATGTTTCAATCACGTGTTTATATTTTATATGATTATTCAACCGTAACATCATTTGATATTTACTTTCTTTTTTTGTATTTATTTTTCTTCAATATATCTGAATCATTATTATTATTATTATTTATAGAAATATTTTTTAATTACATTCTTTAGAATATTCTATCAATTGTGATTTAGATTATTACATATTAAAAATTAACAAGAATTAAATTGTTATTTAAATAAAAATTTTCTGGAAATCTTTTTTTTGTTTTTATATTTATTTATCAATCATGATTATTTTAATATTAATGCATGATGCAAAAGTCTTTTTAACAGATTGAATACAGTTCATGTTGTCACGTAGACTGAAGCTTTTTCCGAATATATTTGGTTGATCAAGTTCTTTTGCCTTTTGTTTAATTCTTCAAATCAAATGATTTTCAATTTTTACTTCCTAGTTGTTTGCATATATTTTCTGTTCGAATATAGACGAAAAACGTTCAATTGAACGAGTTTGTGATACATTTGGTGAATTATCGTTACGAGAAATAATTAGTATGTTTTTTTGATTGAAACGTTCTTACACAATGTGTTGTGATAGTGCTTCTCCTTCTTACTGATGATAAAATATTTTTTTAATCTCACATCCGTTAGTTCGAACAAGAACTGAGCATTGTTTCCAAGACTTTTGCATCGTGTATTATTTACATATGATTAATAAACTAAACTAACGAGAGAACATATTTAGGTGTTCAAGCCCTTTAAGGCTCATCTTTTGGCGATAGATAGATCTCAATGAAATATGAAAAACCCAAAAGGATACGTGCTCTTAAGCCTTCCTTCCAGAGTTATAGCCATTTTAGTAGAATTTCAGCCTGCAGCTCGGTATGTACCAACAAATCGAATGACATTATTTCAAGCTGAAATTTAGCCCATAGATAGCTATACTTGTGACTAGAATGTGCTGAAAATCTCAGCTTAAAAGAAGGTTCCCTTCATGGGATATTGTATTCCCAAAAAATATGAGATTCGGGCATCTTTTATAGCATTCGAGTTAATTTTGTGGGTTTAATATCTCCTGAAAGGAATATTCTTTTAAGATGAAATTTTCAGCGCATTCTAGTCACAAGTATAGCTATCTATGGGCTAAATTTCAGCTTGAAATAATGTCATTCGATTTGTTGGTACATACCGAGCTGCAGGCTGAAATTCTACTAAAATGGCTATATCTCTGGAAGGAAGGCTTAAGGGCACGTATCCTTTTGGGGTTTTTCATATCTCATTGAGATCTATCTATCGCCAAAAGATGAGCCTTAAAAGGCTTGAACACCTAAATATGTTCCCTCGTAAGTATAAAAAATAAATAAAATTCTTGTGTTTATCAACATAATCTTACATTTTTATAAATAGATAAATAATTCTTTTATATAAATAAGTTATACTCGAATTGTTTTGCATTATGAAAATATATTATATTTTAAAAGAAGTGACTTTTGTACTCCTCCCCAAGGTTTTTGTTCTTTTAATTAAATTTTTATTGAGATCCATGAGAAGGCACTATAACACGAAATCATTCCCTGACCTTTTTTTTTTGTTAGCGAAAAAATCAATATTCATAGAAGATTTGTTTATGATATATTTATTAAATTCATATATCATTTTTCTCTTTAATATATTAGAAAAATAGCGAATAAATTAAGTTAATTTTTATAATTTAGGAGATAGATATATTGTCTATCTTTTGGTGAATTACTTTTCTGAAAAGATTAAGAAATAATTGAATGATAAATTTATACAAGAATTTATGTATCTATTCACATCGATACGTCCCTAACTTGGAAGAATATTTATATTGTTGTTCTTATTGGTTATATTTGAGTCATTTGAAATGAAATCACTCAACTTAGAAAGTGAGAGAATGTAGTGTTATCTCAATATTTAATTCATCTTCAAGAAAAATCTAGAAGTCAATAAGGAAAAAGTAAGGAGAAAGAGATCTTCAAAAATAAAGTTATAACATAAATTTCAAGATTTATTATTTTTCTTCAATTTTAACTTTTCTCTGAATTTAAAAAAGCTTTGACATGTTAAATTTAACAATTGGATTAACAATGAGACCTATCCAACCATAGTTTTCCTTTGGTTTTGCTTCGAGGCGAAAAAATTTAAGAGAGAAAGTCTCTCGAAGTGAAAGAGAAACGTTTTCTACATTCGGTTTTTTCCACTAGTATATAGAGCTAGATGATATTTTCAAGAACCGCATTATTCAATAGATCGATATTTTCTTCGTTGTATACCTGCATGTGAAGTTGCGCAAAAAATTCAGAACAATAAAAACAAGTTAATATTTCTATACATAAAAATATTTATACCAACATTTTAAAAAAGAGTATTTGGTTTTAACTATTATTCATTATCAATACTATCATCACCATTATTTTTGTGCTTGTATATCTTAATACTATGAGTTTTTACTCGTCCTAGATACATACAAAAATGTTGCACGATATCATCTAAATCATCATCAGTGACAAACAATTTAAAAACACTAAACTTTACAGTGGTTTCTAACACTGTGAATGAGAGATTATTTCATAATTTGGCTCTAATTCGCTTTAATGAACTAAAACTTCTTTCGCATTCATTAGCTAAAATAGGAATAGTACACAGTGGACGAGAAAATAGGTCGTATGTAATGCAACAAACAGTTCTTCTTGTGAGTGTTCAGAGAAAACTATTTTGTATTAGAAAATATAATAAATTTGTGTGTATATAGTTCATTGTGCTTATTAAAAGATAAAAATCGCTCGGTTCTTAAAATATTCAGAGAGAAAGTCAATACATAAGAAGAAAATTAGCGGGGAGAAATATCTCCGTTTCCGTTTCCTCAAATCGTAGGGGCTGATCATAGAAAAATCTTATTTACAATCCTATAGTAATGTCATATTTAGCGTTGATATCATAGTCAAATGTTGTACAACTGATGAATGTAATGGAAGCGTTGCTCTTATTACTATTACTATCGTTACTAAATGTATTATAGAAAATTAAAAACAAAATAATCCTTAATAGAGATTTAATATAAAATTATTTTTCGTTTTATCTTCGATTTGATCAGTTTTTTCCTTATTCAATAATCTTAATATGAATATCACTTTTATGCATTCATTCTATGAATAAACTACTTTTATTCTTCTAATGAAGATATAGTCATATATTTAAGGGAGACCTTCTCAGAAAAGTCATTTTTTCGGAAAAATAATCGAAGTTGAGTTTTTATCATAGAAAGATGCGCCGAAGCTTCCTCTTTCAGAATATATATGGTTTTTTGGAAAAACCGAGTCGTTGTTCGCGTGAACATTGAATATAACATTTTTATATCAACTAGCATAGCAGATGACGCTAGCGTACTGAATCTATTACGTACTTTGAAAAATTTAATGAAATATCCCGCTTTAGCATGGCTTTGATAGACTTAAACGAAAAAATCCACTTCTAAAACTTGAGTGGATGAGGGTAGCTCACCCTCATCCTTTTCTTTTCGAACTAAATACGACCAACCAAATAAATATATATAACGCATCTGTCTTTTTCTCTATCCAGGTTTACAAATCCAAGAGCAGATTCTATGGAATCCAGCATAAGACTGAATAGGAGCCAAGATTGAATCGGTCGACCGGAGTAGCTCTTTAATTATTCTGTTTGTTTCTTTTGCGTTCTCCTTTTTTCATTTTCTTGTTATCAGTATTTTTCTCATTCTATGGTTTTTTTATTTGCTCTTTTTTTTATAATACTCCATATCTATTACTTTTATTTATGCACTGAGAAGCTCACGAGTTTGAAGTAATCTTTGTACAAAATTTTCCAGCTATATTGTAAAATATTTGATGTTAATGATGTTGCTTTTGCTTTGAGCATCTCTATATCTTTATATACGGTACGAGCATTCTCAAGTATTACAATGACCAACATAATGTAAAAACAAAAACACCTGCGAAAAACTGCATTCGATAAGGTATAATAAAACAACTATTAATAAAGACTTTTTTTTATTTCAGAAAGTGATCATGGAAAGTGAGATGTACAACGCATGTCGCGATAATGATATAAATTATGTTCAAGCATTAATTGAAACATCTCCAGATGATGCTGATATCAATAGACTAGAGTCAAATGGAAGTACTGTTTTACATCTTGCTTGTAGTCAAGGTTATACAAATATTGCTCGGCTTCTTTTAAATGATCATCGAGTTGATCGGCATCGAATGAATAAAGATGGCCAAACTGCTTATCAAATTGCATCTACAGAAGAAATTCGTCAACTTTTTTCTCGATACGGACATTCTGATAATCCGTTTTGTACTGATCAGAATATATTAAATCCATTACAAGTCTTTATTAATGAAGATTCATTAGATTCACGTTACACTACTTTTTATCCTTGTGAAGCGCCGATAGTCTCAAAGTGTTTTCCCAAAGTTTACAAAGATGATTATAACACAGTTACTCTTCCAATAATTAATAAATTAAGATGTTTCTTTGGAAATGATCCTGAGAAAAAGAAAATTGATAAATGGGTCAAAGATCTACAATTTCATATTGAACAATGTTTTATCGTACAAAGTTGTGAACTTAATTCTACAAATTATTTCAAAGCATATACATGTATTAAAGATTATTATGAAACAAGAAACATCGAATATCTTTTGAGACTCTATACATTACATACATCGATATGTCAATATTTTGCACAAGATTCAATTAAAACAGATTATCTTTATGCACCAATTTCTTTTCATTTATCAAGGCTTAGCGAACGTGCTTATAAAGGACTTTCTTTTCGTGGATTAACCATGAAAGAAAATGAATTTAAGAAATATAAACAAGCATTTTACTCCGAAGGATCTTATATAAAAGCAAATACTTTTTGTTCAACATCAACTGATCCAGCCGTAGCTGAAATGTTTACTAATACTAATAAGATACAAGGAGTAATCAATGTTATAATGATGTTTGATTTTGTGGGTTCATGCTCAACAGCTATCACTCTTTTTTCATCTTCCTCACAATTAAAATGTATCTCAAATTTTGAAGATGAAAAAGAAGTACTTATCCTTCCTGGGACGATCTTTTCGGTGAAAAATATTCAAGAAGACAATCAAACTCAATTTACAACAATCCATGTTGAACACTTTGATACAACTAAATTAGAAAATGAAATATATCAAGAAAGATTTCAAAATTATGTGGATCATTTCTTCACTGATAGTTGATTTTGTTTTGATTAACGTATTTTTTCTTCTAATCATTTCTATGGAATCACAATCATAGAATAAAAATCATGACTTGATTTATCAAAAAGTCATTTGACGATTAAAGTTTCTAACATTTTTACTCATAAATGATAAAAAATAAATGAAATTTGATGGTATGTGTGGGAACGATACTTGGCCCTCATCCACATCCTCGGGCAACTAGACTAACGAGAAAAGGCCATCAACTGCCTCCTCGCTATTCAGCTGAAACTCAGTCGACAATAAGTAATCGAACGTGCTGATTCCGAATATCACAATAGTTTTTGCCCGTTTTCAATTTAAACATCCGTTTTTAAGGACCTTGATTTTTCAACTGGAAAACTATTTTCACTAAAACATTTTTTCAAGGTTCTAAGCGAAGTTTTGAGCGAGTTTTCTGCGTCTAAAACTTGAAAAAAGAGGGAAAAACCGCTAATATTCTTACATAATTTATAAAAGAAAAATTACTGCTTTTCTTTCTATTCTTTTTTTAAATTTTAGACGCAGAAAACTCGCTCAAAACTTCGCTTAGAACCTTGAACAATTGTTTTCTATAGGTTTGATGATGTGCTCGTTCATTTAGACAGGTTAAAAAAAAATGTTTTAGTGAAAATAGTTTTCCAGTTGAAAAATCAAGATCCTTAAAAATGGATGTTTAAATCAGAGACCATCACAGGGCAGGGCAAAAACGTTTGCCCTGCTAACTTTTTTTTGTAATTAACAGTTTTAATTACATATTTCAAACTGTAATATAAATGTGACTGATAAATTCAATAGATATTTCTGTATGTTAATAAAGAAAAGTTCTTATGAGATTACTTCAAATACCTCTAATTTCATTGGTACAATGAAGCATGCCTATATAAACTAAATAGATGAATGGAAAAATACAATAAAGATTGACCCTTTCGCGCCAAGTGTCCCATATACGGGACGGTGAGGATTTTCATTATATGTCCGCATTAATATGACTCCAAGTACAATTTTATACGAGTATTTGAGGAGTTTTGTCCATTATAAGCATAGAAAGACCAGTGGTGATGATAATTTCACAATAAATATGTATTTTTAATGCAAGGCTGTGATAAAACTAGTTTCATATTAGATGCGAATACGTTTCTTACTAAAAAAAAACCCGGCGCGAAAGGGTTAAGTTTTTTGAGCAATAATACGTTTATATATAACAAGAAATTTTACTATGTGTTCATACTTTTGATTCATCTTTTTTAGCATTCTAAGTACAAATTTGATTCCCAAACAGATTTGATACACAACAGAGACAATCACAGGACAGAACAAAAAAATTTTTAGCAGGGCACAGGGCAGGGCAGAAAAAAGTGCCCTGTGACGGTCTCTGATAGGTAATCGTCATCGTTTACAAATTTTATTAAAAAAAAATTTTGGACATTTAACATCGAATAAATCTTATGTTTCTCTTCCTACATTTAACCATACATTATCAAATACTAATTCATAAATTCGATAATTTACATCGATTTTATACAACACAAAAGAAAACAAACATTTTTTTGTTCGTTATGTTTATTGTTGTTGTATTCAGTTTTTAAGGTTATCTTTTTGTTATTGCATATATACGACTTGATTTCTCTTTATGTTTTTTTTTTCTAAATATAAAACAAATCGATTATCGATATATGATATATGCTGCAATAAGAATAACGGTTATAATCAAATTAAAAGATTAACTTCATATATATCAAACAAATTGTATTTAATAATTAATGTATAAAGTTTTTGTTAGGAAAGTATAAAGCCTATTGCAATATGTTAGTTATTTAATGCATCTTCATGATAAAAAATAATTATCAACACAAATCTGATTGAAAAAAAAGAGATAGTATGCAAGACATACAATACCGTTGTTATATAATACGTGTGTGTCATTGTATGTAATTATTTTTTACTATATTGTTGGGTTTTTATCTTATGATCATTTTTATTTATCTTAGAATTCTACGTCTTAGAAATGAATTATTTATAATAGAAGGAAATCAAAACAAAGTCTATACTCGCTAACTCTACAGAATATATACCGTCTCTATTCGTACTTGTGCTCACGGTCTTTCATTATATATACATATTAATTAATAGAGCAATGTACGTCGTACAAATGCGCCAAGACAATATTAGTACTTTTATTTCTTTAATATCTAATTGTTAGATGAATAGAAAATAAGATGTATTTTTTATTTTTTGATTCACATCATTGCGTATACATATATTATATATATATTTTAGAATATGAAGCCTATAAATGATTGACAAGATAAAATCTTCTTCTTTTCTTGTTCTGCTTCTTGCTTTTGGGAACAACAAACCAGCGATCATGATCGTACATAACTGAAAAAAAAATCAATGCAAAGATTCACCTTAATCATTAAAAAGAAAAATTGAATAAAATGGATATATGTATATATAGAGGCTTTAGTTGTTTTGTAAACACGCAAAAAGAAAAAAGAAAAGAACATAAGCGACCAAATAACAACACAAAAAAGAAAAAGATTTACAGCGATACAAGGGAAAGAGAGAAATGAAAATGAAATCAAGATAAATTAAATGTATATGTTTGAGTGTAAACGAATCATCTGTTTATTATACTTTTCCTTAACCGATTTAACCTACATCATTGTGATGAAGAAAAAAAAATTAAAAAAAGAATACTAATATATATTATATACAAGAGAGAAAATGGAAATGACGGTCAATGCTTGTTTTATATTTATTTGTATAAGTCTTTTCTTTTTTTGACGAATCGATTTTGTTCGTGAAGAGCGTCTGATGATATAATTTAAATAAGAAAAAAGAAAGAACAGAAAAGAAATAAAAATATTTCTTCACTTGGTACTACTACCACAACATCCTCCATCATTTCCAGCCGCTCGTGGATTTGGTGGTTGACCGCCCTTAACGCCTCCTCCACCAGATGTAGTAGATGAGCCTTGATTTTTAGGTAATACTTTCGCTATCGCTATAAATATATCATTAACATTCATTGCTGTTTTAGCTGATGTTTCCATAAATATTAATCCATTTTCTTCTGCATATGTTTGAACATCAACTACTTCAATTTGACGTTCAGCTGCTAAATCAGCTTTATTACCAGCTAAGGCAATCACTATATTTGATGCTGCTTGATGTTGTAATTCTTTAACCCATACTTTAGCTCGACTAAATGTATCCGCATTAGTTATATCATAAACAGCAATAGCTGCTTGAGCACCACGATAATACATTGGTGCTAATGAATGATATCTAAAAATAAAAAATAATTATAATTACATCAAGAAAAATAATATAAATATACCTTTCTTGTCCAGCAGTATCCCATAATTCAAGTTTAACTGCTACATCATCAACAGATACAGTTTTTGTAAGAAAAGCTGCACCAATAGTTGGTTCTTGATATTCAAGAAATTGTCCCCTAACAAATCGAAGAAGTAATGATGATTTTCCAACACCTGATTCACCCAATACAACCATTTTAAATTGACATGTTCGTGTTGTTTGTCCATTAGCTGCTAATCGATTTCTGTCTGAAGTATTACTGTTAGACATTGCGAAGACAAAAAAAAACGTTCTGGTTTTTGCTTTTAAATTTTCGGGATAATACAAAATGAATGGGATGGGAATAACGAATCTAAAAGAAAAATCAATAAATAAAAATCAGACATAAAATATATCATGACTTATCAATCACACGCTCCCTGTGAGGAGAGGAAAAACAATCATACGACGACCACGATAACCCAGCCATAATATACAAGTCCTCATGTGCATCTCTATCGAAGTGATTCTTATTCGAAGCATTTAGTGACATCTCTTGAAAAAATTCTTTAATAAAAAATAATTATAAAAAAATTATAATTAAATAAAAATTGTTTTTTATTTAATAATTTTGAAAAAGTAATTATTAAAATTAATTTAAGATTGGATGAAAGAACGCGGGCGCATAAGAACGCGAATAAGCCCATCTTTAAATTCATCAAAGATACATATGAAAAGATACAGAATGAGACGGCGAATCTTTCTATCTCATTTTCATTTCATTTGGAAGGTCAATCAGTGATCTCCATTGGACCATTCCAACTCGATTTTTACTTAGTTTTCACTGCAGAGCGATGTCCAATTAAGACAAAAAAGGTAACATAAAAATGTGGAAACCTCGGATTTAAATCCGAGTGTTATGTGTACTTCAAAAAGTAAAAAGAATTGACGACAAATTGATTTTCATTAAATTGTCTAAAAATAGTTGTGTTGAGTCTGTCCTCACCCTCGAAACCTAATCTTGTGAACAGCCTGGCCATTCGAGCTCGAGAATGTCTCAATTGGACAAAAAACAGTTTAGTCTACAAATTCATTCTACTCAAGTGAGTAACATATGAGATAAAAGAAGTGATAGAAGTCAAAAACTGCGTAAGTTCGAAGAAATACTACACTCCTGGAGGTAATATTTTGAACTTTTCTCAAGTGATGCACAAGATCCTAGACTTATTTTCCTACAAGACATAGATCTCGTCAAGACACATTTCTTGCCACTAATGTGCAAAGATAAAAAAACTGAGGAGCCAAGTTCACATGGACCACACTGCAGGTGACCCTATCTAGTGATCATTGACTTTACTCCCAAATTGATACAATATCTTTAGAAATTACGGAATCTGAGTTCAGATTCGTGTTCAGCTTGAAAAACTGGGTAGACAGAGTTGTTTCAGAATGGATTTGCGTTTGTATCTATCAGGATTACGATCTAAAGCAACCTCATGAATCTATAAGAGATATATGATAAACACAGGCATCGGTATTTTCCTAATAAATCACCAATATTAATAGCTGTTGAGTTCGGATTTTTACCTTACGATAGTCCTTTTGATTAGCTATAAAACCAAACATTTGGAAAACCTCAAAACTACTGTTCATCTGAGACATATCTAGACAATTTGGTTTCTGGATACAGTTTTTGTGCATCTTGAGACCTTTCGCAGGCAATGTTTTGTTAGAAAGCTATGATTTAGTTCAAAACTAATATCAGATTCGGAATCAGCGTTAAAAACTGAGTCGATTTATATATGTTGTGAATAATTGTGAGAAAAAAACATTTTTTTGAAAAAATCCCTGTATCCCCCCTCAGGGATGGCCTATCGAATAATGACAATTTTTTTCGATGACTCAGCCATTTCTTGGCGGATCCTTCTCATCTCCGAACTCGACCGAGATATTGATGAGACAATTCTGTGTACAAAATTTCAGCTCAACTGCATGTATTTGTGAAGAGTTATCGTGTATACGGACGGTCGGACACACTGACCGATTCTATATGTATACTCACTTTTTGAGTACACAAAAAATATTCAAATAATTTCAATTGTTTAATAGTGATTATATTGTGATAATAAAAAGAGAAACTAAGAACAGAAATTATTATGAAACAATATGATTTTGATTACCAATATTTGCTTAATTTTTAGATTTTTCCATAAAAAATAAAATAAATCATTATATGATTTAATTATCATTTCTTTTATTCTCTTCATATAATTTGACTTGTTTATTTTTCGATTTATTTTTAAAAATAATAAAAGTAATCTGCAGTTGCCTCTTTCAAACTTCCTCATTTTATTGTTTGTTATACTTGGTAGTTATCCAATCTTGATGAATTAACACTTCTTTTTGTATTCTACAATATCTATTGTAAGGTAGTCGAACCACTAACCAGTTGTATTATCAGATAAGAGAGTTGTTTTTGATTATGTCACAAATGTATGAATGTATTTTATTGTACAAATGAACAGCTATATATAGGTGTTGAAAAATATTTACAAGAAAGGACTAGAAGAACGTATGTGATGTGATATTTCAGAGTCTGATCCTTTACAGATATGACCAGGATCCTGCAAGGATTCAAAGTTTTTTCCTGAGAAAATGGAAAATCCTGAAAGAAGTGTGTAGCCAGGGAATTTTCAGAAGCTTATCGAGATTTAAGACAAGTTTTTCAAGGATATTGCCAGGATAATATCAAGATTTTCGTTGGATCTTTTCAGGATATTGATACTTCTTATCGAAAATTTTTTACGATCTATCCAAGATTCGTATCCTGCATAAGTATACTTCTGTTTAACTACAACAAAGGAACTCGTCAGGAATCTACTGTGAGGCAAGGCTTAAGGGCCCCCCACCCCTCAAAAAAAAGAAATTTTCGACAAAAATATCGATTTTTCGCTTTATACATAGTTAGATAGCCCATCATCTCTACTTTCGAATGCACTATAATTTATTGGTTTTTCGATGGTTTTTGAGGGTTTTACAACGGTTTTCTGAAGACCTTGCATTAAAAAAAGTTTTTTTCGAAAACTTCAGTTATCGAAGTTAATTAAGCTTTTCTATACGTTTCAGACAATAAACAAAAAAATCGTGATAATCAAAGTAAAAACTTGTTTTGCGTTTTTCTCGAAACAGTTTTTTCATGTTTTGTCTGTCAGTGTGACAAAGATTTCTCCCCCATTTTAAACGCTAGAACACTCGGGAAAATTTTAAAATGAAGCTAAAGTTCAGCGTTAGAGCATAGCAAAGCCAGAATTTTTGTTTTCAATTTAGTTCTATATGAAAAAATCGAGTTTTCTAAAAAGTTAACCTCGAGTTTTTCCAAAAACCTTTTTCAAGAAAAGTTTTTTTTTTTTTCAAAAAATTGGCTTTGCTATGTTGTAGCGACAAGTGTTCTGTACATTTTGAGGCTATCCCGAGGTCGATATCATTAAAATTGCGAACAAAATCTTTGACACACGGACACCTACTTTTTGACCCTTAATACTAGGATAACTCTGGCAAAACTCTATATTTTGAGCTCAATTTTTTACTGAAGACTATCCAAGGTTAGATACATATTCAGTAAAAATTTTATTAAGATTGGATGCTCTGGAAAAAAAATAGATTTTTGACCCCGGGGGGGCCCTTAAGGCTTTTCAGTGTATATTTACAAAAGTTGAACCTACCGGTATCGTGGCAGGATTGTAGATATCTATTCATAATTTTTTGTCGTTAAGTCAAATTCTGTGTTAAATTAATTTTTTTAAAATGGTTTAATGGATTTAAAATATCATTTATTCGTATGTCATTAATCAATCTCATCATCGATACAATTTAATTTTTCCTAAATTTATTTTTTTTAATCACTTGTTCAATTCAGAAGGAAATGAATTAAATTTTTTATTTTTTATTTAACTATGTTCACATACACATGAATAGCTAGTGAGAACCATTAAGTCATCTTGTAAAGGTACAGAAAAACAACGAAAACAATCAACATTATGATGTTCAATTAACAATGAAGGTTTCCCAAGATGAAATTGAAAAATGTTTTTCTGATTTTGATCCAAGTTTTCTCAGAATTGAATTTCACAAGAAACTATATAAAAAAAATTCTGAAGACGTTATTTCATACATTCTTGACAGGATTCTTCACACAATCCTAGATAAATCTTTGTATTTTCTCATCAAGATCTTGATCATATTTTTTTTGTATTCTCAAGATTCGTAATGCTTATTCTTGAAGAGTTCTGAGAAAGATTTTGATCAGATCTTGGCAAGATACTGATTAGAACCATCTTGCATTATCTTTGAAAAGATCTTCGACTAATACACGAATAATTCCTGTCAGAGCTCTCAAACAGGTTCTAGAACATAACTATAACTTACTCACAGTTAACTAAATCATATCTATAATTCTTGTAAGAAACCTATAAAGAATTTGAAGTAAATCCTGGTAGGATCCTGGAATTTTGGTTCGTCAGATAAGTTGAACAAGAGCTACAGGAAATCTTGAAAGCAATCATCTTTCATTCTTGACAGGATCCTGGCAATATATATTCCTGAGTGATCCTCTACATTTTTTCAAGAAGTGAACACGAATGAATACAAAATATAATAGCCTTCAAAGATCTTAGTCGGATTCTTTGACTTTCTTCCTGATTAGGACTGATACAAATCTGAAAGTAACTATTCTTAATAAGTTCTGGAGATATTCCTAACAGGAACTTTTCTGGATTACTGAAACTCGTTGATAAGATTTATTGACAAGGATTTAGTTGAGAACTTAGTGTAAACCTAAACGAATCTTAGCAAAATATACTTTCTCATAATCTTTTCAAGGATTCAGATCTTGAGGGTGAGGGTGAGGGTGAGGGTGAGGGTGAGGGTGGCGTCACGACAATGATATAGAGATAGAGAACGAGATGATGCATATATAATGCTGCTACTTAACACTATACACAATTAAGTACCATTATTAATACTAATTATCGATATCAGGTAAATTTAAGCTTTATTTTCAATCCAGCTTTTCCTCATCTTTCAAACACCATCATTTATTCAAGTTAGCGCCACATCGAATAAGAAAAGGATCTTCTGTTTTATTGCATAATATCAAGAAATAACATTTCGAGAAAAAGAATGTAAGATAATGACTATTGATGGTATAAAAAAAAAGGAAGGAATTTATAATCAAATATAATAAAATATATTTGATTTTTAGATTTATCATAAAGTTCAAGCAAATTTTTACAATTGATTTAATTCACTCATTATATTAGAAAAATAGCTGTTATACGGCCACCGTTACAACTTTCTTTAAGAAATGAGTCACAATGATGTCATTAAGTACTTAATGAAAATGACCCGTGCAAAAAGCACGTATGCTTGAGCACATGACCTCACCTGTACGACGTGCGTAAAGCACACAATACATCTAATATAAATACGACTCTTTTGTATATACTATTTCATTAGATAAAAGCAAATCAATCTTACGTAAAACTGAAGATTATGCCTCCATCTATGAATATGAATGGTCATATTAATGTGGCAGTTATTGAACCAAATGTAGAAACGATAATAAAATTCAACGATAACATATATAAAGAAGATACGAATACAGTACCAATTGATAATACATTAGAAGTTCAAATGTCTGTCGAAGGTATTCGATCATCAAGTATTGTTGTTACATTTAATAATATTTGCAAAGTAATCGATGTTCCATCAAAGATGATTGATCCAGCATCAAATAAGAAAATTATTCAACGAACATTACTCGATAATGTTTCTGGTCAAATTCATCCAGGACAAATTGTAGCATTAATGGGACCATCAGGTATAATAAAATATTTATTTTTTCTTTTTGAAATAAAATCTAAATAAATTTTAATAGGTTGTGGAAAAACAACATTACTTAATACATTAGCAGGTCGAGCATTAAATGGTGTTAGTGGAGATATTTGGTATAATAATCAACGTTATGATAAAAGTATGAAACGTAAAATAGGTTATGTACTTCAAGAAGATATTTTCTTTGATAAACTAACTGTTAAACAACAATTAACTTATACTGCTTTACTTCGATTACCAAATAATTTAACACGAAAAGATAAACTTAATCAAGTTGAACAAATTATTAATCAATTATCAATTCAAAAATGTGCTAATACTCCTATATTTCTCATATCTGGTGGAGAAAAAAAACGTGTAAATATTGCTACTGAATTATTAATAAATCCAAGTATTATATTTCTTGATGGTAAGTTCTTTTTTTTATTCATTTTAATATTTATTTAATTATGAAATAATATAGAGCCAACATCAGGATTAGATAGTACATCAGCTGTATCTCTTATGGAAATTCTTCGTAAACTTGCTTTACAAGGTAAAACAATAATCACATCAATTCATCAACCATCATCTCAAGTATTTCATTTATTTGATCAACTTATTCTATTAGCTGATGGTAAAACTATTTACATAGTAAATATTTTTTTTTATGTTCTATCTAAAAAATTAATATTAATTGTTTTATAGGGTAAACCAACAGATGCACTTCCATATTTTGCTACATTAGGTTATTATTCTCCAATACATTATAATCCAGCAGATTTTATTATGGATCTTGTTAATAAAAATTTTGATATTCGTGAACAACTTAAAGAAGCTTATATTCAAAATAAATTATGTATAAATACAAATAAATTTCAAGAAGAATCATTAAAAAATTCAATTGAAGAAAGTAAATGGCCAACTAGTTTTTGTGAACAATTAATTGTATTATTTTCACGAAATTTAATAATGGCAATACAAAAACAATTTAATTTGCTTAGTTGTATACAAATGTTAGGTTTAGCTATTATTTGTGGTCTTTGTTGGTTCAGAATGAAATTTGATGAACGTTCATTATCTGATCGATCAGCATTTATTTTTTTTATAATGGTTTTTTGGCCATTTGAAATTTTATTAAATAGTATATTATCATTTCCATTTGAACGTTCAGTTATTGCAAAAGAACGATCAAGTGGATCATATCGTTTATCAGCTTATTTTATTGCTAAATCTTTATCTGAATCTCCATTAAAACTTTTATTACCTACACTTTTTATTATTATATCATATTGGATGGCAAATATGAATCCAAACTTTCCTATTTTTCTTGCTTTTCTTGCTGTTCAACTTTTAATAATACTTGTAGCTGAATCAATAGGTCTTTTATTAGGTGCAATATGTAAACATTTAGAACAAGGTCTTGTAGCTGCAAATGTTATTATTCTTGGTTTATTATTAGTTTGTGGATTTTTTGTTAAAAATTTACCAATATGGTTAAGTATTTGGAGTAAATGGTTATCATTTTTCAAATATGCTTATGATGCATGTTTACAAATACAATTTATGGGTGGCCATATTTATCATTGTGTCGATGGTCATTACATTGAAATATGTCAGAATAATATCAATGGAACTTTTACGGGAAATGATGCCATACGTTACTTTAATGTTGATCTTAATATTGGATTAAATGTTCTTGTCTTATTTGTCATGTTTATATTATTCAGATTTTTAGCATATCTTGCATTAAGATTTATCAATAATCAAGATGGACGAAAATAACTATTCAACTTTTTTTTTTTATTCTTCTATTTATATTAATGTAAATAATTTCTTCTGTTGAAATGAAGATTCTAAAATGCTTTGATGTATTCGTTAGTTTTGTTTTGTATATGTATGAATAGAAATAAAGTAGGAAAAAATCGATGGCTTCTTTTTTTTTCATTATAATTTTAAAGTTCAATTCTATTGAAATATAAAAAGTGAGATTTGCTTCTTTTTTCAAATTTCAGGTGTCCACACTAGTGTAATATGTTTTATTTCGCATATATCTCGGCTTAATATAAATGATAAAACGTTGAATTTTTTCTCCAAAAGATGCACCGTGAAAAGCTCTACCAAAAGCTGTATAATTGAATTCGTTTTTATCTGCTAAGACTTCTCTGATTCACTACAGGACTTGGTCGATACAAGTTTTGTAGATCTTTCGACAGTACATCTTTTTGAAAAAAAAAATTTTATATTTCGTCATATTTTCAAGTCGAGATATATGTCGATCAAAAAAGTCTTACAACCGTTCCAGTATGATGGGAAGTGACACTGGCATGGTGTTTATTCATTGTGAATATCAGAAAAACCACTAGAGCAGCTAAAAAAGAATTAGATTATGCAACTTTTGTAGAGCTTTTCACGGCGCAACATTTGGAAAAAAAATTCAACGTTTCATTATTTACCTAAGCTGGGATATATGCGAAATAAAAAATGACTTTTTCTGCTAATACACTTTTTACACTTTAAACTGCATTGAATGATCAATGTAAATACACCAAAAGATGCAGCACATTTCGGGCTTTCCTCCTATATGTAATAGGTTAATATATGAATGATTAATTTGAAAATAGTATTAAAATTTTCTTGATATTTGTATATTATATTTATTGATTTTTAATAATTTATATAAAATGTCTAAATATGAATGTATAATATGTTTCAAATACGAAAAAGTGAACCCATCAAAGGACTTATTTGATTCATATTTATTTTATTTTTGAGTCGCTGTCGAAGAATTTTATCATGTTTTTGAATATCAAATATTAGTTTAATAATAATTATCATTTTATGAATAGCCATATTAAATGTAAATCGTTCAATTAAATATCGAAAAAGTAAATCTGTATATTTTAAATGAGCATTAAGTACCCATTGATTATCAATTATAATTGGCAATTCATCATCATCAACTGATAAACCTCTTGAATAAATGATAATTAACATTAATAATAGTATAATTATTCGATCATTATCAATTGCATTTAAAATTTCACTATTACAAGATATATAATCTCGCATCATATCATAACCATATGTTAGAATATATAAACTTTTACAATGATGAGCAAATGCTTCATCTGATGATGATGATATTGAACTAGATGAATTATATCTATCATAATACCATAATTGATCAATTGGATCAAAGACTAATATATCATGTAGAACCATTAATAAAGACATATTATATTTAACTATTGTAAAACGATCTTGTTCATTTATTAATTTAAATTCTGGAATTAATTGAAGAAAATGAATTAATTTTATTGCATTATAACTATCTATTTCTGTAGCATCCATAAGTGAAATTTTTTTTTCAATTATATTATTGAATGAAATAGTTGTTGAAAGTGATGGAACTGATTGTAAACCAGAAATAAAAGAATTTTGTATATATTCTAAAGTAGATCGATCAGTATTTTTTAGAAAACAATATGAATCTTTTGGAGAAATCATATCCTTAAGAAAATAAAAATAAAATAGAATTTAATTTATACAAATTTGTTTTTTTTTCAATTTACTAATTCAGATCTTTTGTTTCTTGTTTGAGTTTCTAAAAGATTTTTTTTATTCTTATGAACTTGATTATTGATTTGTGTTAAACGAATGAGACGATTTTGTTCAATATACTGTTGTTTTAATCGTTTTTGTTCCTGTGAGAGTAAGAAATCTTTTCGCATACCTATATGTAAAATAAAATTTATTATTATAAATGAAATATTTTTCTTAACCTGATTGAAAACATTTATGTAAACGACAATATTGACATTTACGAGTAAGATCAAATCGAATTTCACATCGATTATTATGTGAAATATTATTTTGATTAAGACATTTTATTTTATCCTAGAATTTTAATTTTAAAAAATCAATTTTTTTTTAATTATATAATTAACAAAAAAGCATAAATATAAATTAATTCACTTTAGGTAATAAAGCATTACGACGAAAAAATTCTTAAAAATGAAATAAAATGAATATTAATTAAAATAAATATATGTTTATTCAATTTTACCTTTGCATGAGTTACATGATATTTGAGAAAAATTATAACCAAAAGCTAATCCTCCACAAATAACACATGTTAAATCAGCTGAACGTCCTTTCTTGGTTGTTTTTATTGTTGAATCTATAGATCTATAAGACTGCTATAATAATAATAATATTTTCACTATTTTTTTTTGAATATATTTTAAATCTAAATAACCTTGTTTTCTGCCAAAGATGGTCTGTTTTTATTGCGTATTTCATTCTCATCGTTTAAATCGATATTTGATACATTTGAATATGAAATTATTTTATTTCTATCATTCTTTGATTCAATAATTAATCCATTAGTAATATTCGAATCATTATTATCATCTTCCATTCTTTTATCTTTAAATAAAAAAAGAAAAATAATTATATAAGAATATTTTATATTCATACACTTAAACTTACAACGAAAAGACGAAAAATATATAAGATTCGAGAATATTCACTTATATGTACGTTACGGATTGATAATCACGAAAAAATAAATGTAGTCAGTAATAATCACAAGTCAAAATATTGAGTATCTAACGTATTCACGTTTTTTTTTTACTTTTCATTCTCTATCTGACGACATATGTGTACAGACATAACGAAGAATGATAGAGAAATTGTACATGTGAAAAAAGCATCAGTATCTGATGATTAAAACAGAAAGAAAGGAAAAAAAATGTGTGAGAAAAATGTACATAAATATCGGGCCAAATGATAATATAACATTGAAGAATATACTATAGAAGTTAGAAATTAATTTTGTTTTACAAATAATCGAAAATAAAACGAGCAGGGTCTATTACAAATCATCAAGGAAATCGTTTACTCTTTATTTTGATATCTCTTGTAGAGATTTTTAGTTATTATAATATATGTATCATCATAGATTATCTGTGTTACAGTTATACAGGACTATACTACTTTAAACGAACGTAGAACTTTTTCTTATATAATACAATTTTCTGAACCATTTCATGATTCTAAGATTGTTTAAAACTTTATATTTCTTGTAATATAGATCTGCACATATGATTGATGGTTGTGATAGTACACAAAAAAAAGTATGTTTCAAAAGTCCTTAGATTCTATTAAAAATGACGATTTGAAAGATACGAAAGAGGTTTTATCAGATTTAACAAATGGATTGATTATTTATTATCTGATTGTGGCTACAAAAATTATTGATGTAGCATGGAGTGTAGCGGAAACAGCTGAGTTCGGTCTTAACGAGCCATTCATTGATATTGTTGTGCTTCATCACCTGCAAAATGGTCATTATTTACTTATAAGACATGGTCTCAATATTATCAGAAACCACAGTAAAGTTTCTGTTTGTTGTGGTACATTATCTTTTAAATGAAGTACGACAAGTCACAATAACAATCAATCATGTGTGCCTGATAGTGAATTTTATGTCGATGAAATTTTTATTGAAACGTATCAAGGTAGAATTTTTTTAATATTCTATAACCTTTTAGAAACAAATTTTTTCAATAGTAGAGAACTTTAGTAAATATTTACATCCGAGTTTTTATCTTCTACCATTCAATTATGATAATTGACAAAAGACTGAAAGATAAAATTTTATAATAAGGATTCTTTAAGCTACCTTTCAAAAAAAAATTATTTTCGGTTGATTCTTATTATTTCTAATAAGATAAGATTCTTTTTCTTGGCTAAACACTAACAAAAAAACTTTTGAATTTCGAAACTGATATTTGCTTTGTTTAATTTAGATGAAGAGGATGTAAAGATCATCAACATGTTCATTCAAATAATTATTCAAAAGACAACATGTTTAGTGGGCGAACAGATGACAATATCCTATGAATCGTTCACCACCACACTTGTAGAAAACATATGCTCAATCGGTTAACTAATAATGTTCCAACTGGTGTGACAGTGAAAAGATTGTAGTTTGATAGAAATATTTAAAAAAGACTTCATTTTCTTTTAAACGTTCAAAATTTGCATCTTCATGAATAACTTTTTCTGTATGTATAAACAGGAAAAATTTTGTTATCTCAGTATGATTATTTTAAAATAACACCATTTTTTTTATTATTTATGAAGCAGATAGTTACTACTTAGATCTGACTAAAAGTTCGTGCAACATTAAATAAAGATAAGGAGATATTTTTAGTTTTATTTTATCAAATGTTGAGGATAGTTGTCAGTATTATTTATGCCAAGACCAATCATTTCGATACAATTTGTTAAAAGTTTTTTTGAAGTCTTTTTCTTCAAAAGATTTCAGGTATCTTCGAAATCGCATGCGAATTAATCGTTTTTGATTTCTTTTAAAAATTCAGCAAAATTTTGTTCGATCATGTCAGTTGTGTTCTAACACCACTAGAGATAGATCATAGATTTTTTTAGGGTACGTCAGTCATTTGATGCTAGCTGGCTTATTGAAGACATATCAGCTAACACTATTGTTCATGAAGACAGGTTTTAATCGAAACTTAAAGGTGATGTATTCTTTAAATGAAAACAATTAGAGATATTAGGTTCAAAATGCACAAAAAATGCTTCATGATCATCGATGGCTTCATACTCATCCAATATTATTAATTATTTGACAGAAGAAAATATCAATATAATGTTTTATCCACCTTATTCCTCAGACATGATACTATGGAATTCCTGACTAACTAATTTTATCAAACGTAGTTTAAGTAATTAACGAAGTGAAACTTCGTTAGCTAATGCGGTTTCCAAGATACCTGAAATTTTTTGAAGAAAAAGACTTCAAAAAAGCTTTTAACAAATTGTGTCGAAATGATTGGTCTTGGTATGAATAATACTGACAACTATCCTCAACATTTGATAAAATAAAACTAAAAATATTTCCTTATCTTTATTTAATGTTGCACGAGCTTTTGGTCAGACCTGAGCAACGAATGTTTTATTCCTTAAAAGCTAAATGTTACTTCCAAGGGACATTTGAATAATTTCAATGAAACCTATAATAAGACTTTGTGCATAGCAACATAATATTTTTTTGGACTAAGATAATCTTAGAAGCCATATCGAGAGCAAAATATAGTTTTTAAGCGACTGCGAACCGGAATAATTTGATTATAATATTAGAAATAATTAACAAATTTAATTCAAAGAACAACAATTAAACGAACGAATTCTAAACTAGATCAGTGAAATTGATCAAAATCATTCACTAAGTCCAACAAAATCGTCGCTTTCGCTAAATCCTTTACTAATCGAAAAGCATAAGTCACCGAAACGTAAAACAAACAAACAAGAAACAATTAAACGAAAGCGCCGAAATAAACTAAATTTAAATGTGTGTAAAACTACTGAACTTATGTTTCGAAATGTGTTCATATTTTTGTTAATATTCATTTTTCAAATACATTGATCTTATCCTTGATCACTTTCAACCTGCTACAGACATTTTTCCTACGTGTGAAGTAATCAAGCAATAAACTCGTGAATTTCGTACGCGAAAAATAAGTCTTAAATGAAAAGGCACTAAGAAGAGATGAACGTTTACTGTATATGTATTCATTTATTCCCTCGACTGTAGGGAGGGTCATATGTTATGTTTGTTTTATTGTTTAACCTCGATGTTAACCTTTTCCTCTGGATAATTTCACAGGTACCGTAATATCTTTTCAGATGTGTAATCTCTTCTATCTTTTACCTAGGTCTCTGATGTGATATCATCTCTGATGATATCACATACACATCTATCTTCATGCCTAGATTTCTTTGTTCAGATATCGTCTTTGATGATATCTTAGACACATCTATCTCTATGCCTAGATAATTACACCACATATATAAAGCCCGCGTAAAAGTGTGTGTGAATAGTGTGGTGTTATATCTTCATTATTATAACATTATTTGCTTGGTATTTAATAAACTCGTATATTTCCAAGTTCGACTTATATTGAACATATTCTACAACTTAACACATATGGAAAAAAATAGTTTGCGTGTGTGTTAGTGTCAAAGGTGAAAAAAAACACATCATCTAAAGTTCCCTCGAATCTAGTGAGGATCATATAAAAAAATATACTATGTCTGTGGCGAGCGAGATTTGTGTCAGGCTCAAAAGAACATTGGGAACAAAAGAAAGCCACCTCAAATTATATATATACGAACCGGTAGGTACTCAGGGCCTATTATATATGAATATCCGTGGGTCTTCGCGGCCACTATATGAGGGCAACCATAGATCATCAAGTGCTATACACTGTAAAAGAAAAGGAACATCACCGAACCCTCCAAAAAGGTTTCGTAGGTGTCTAAAAGCTCAAATAAATGGTTGTTAAAATCTACGAAACCTTTTTGGAGGGTTCGATAATGTTCTTTTTTTTTACAGTGTAACGTTACAAATAGCAGCTGCTTTATTGAATAATGATTTACATAAATTCAGTCAAGGTATCATGGTTGTATAATGAAGAGAAAAGAAGTTTTCAACGATGTTTTCATATTACAAAACTAAAACTCATATACTATATAAGCACTGTGAAAAGTATAGTTGTTGTATGACTTACTTGATATGCTATATCACAGGAATCAGAATACTACTAGAACTTTCATTTCGAAGAAAAATATTCTATACTAACCAAGAACCAAGAAATTGATCTCATGCTGTCAACTTTGATAAATGAAGCAAAAAACAGTGGATGTATATTAACTACATCAAGATGTCATACATATTTACAGAAAAAGCACGATATTTCTGACAAACAAATACGGCTAATCACAATGACAGTGTAAAATACACCAAAAATGACCTATACTGAGGGTTTTTACTTTTTTGTCATTACATGTAAAAATGTACATAAACCTTACGATTCAAAAATATTGTTCACAAAAAAAGGCTACTTCTCATTTGCGAACATGAAAAAGTTGAAGTTTAAATTTTAAAGTTGTTTCAAATTTTCGAGTTGAATAATTGCTAAGTTTAAAAAGCAATCGAATGCTTTTAAATCTAATTCTGTAAAGTTTTAATCGTATAAAATTTTTTCATTTAAAATTTTTTAAGTAGATTTTCTGCAATTTATAGAGGACGTAAGTTATTAATCAATATATATTTTTAATAAAGTAGATTTCTATAGTTTATAGAGCGCGTGACTTAATGGTTATAATTGGTCGTTTTAATAATTACAATAGTCTGCAATTTGTAGAGGTCATAAGCTATTTATTAGAATAAATTTTTAATACAGGAGAATTTTTGTAATTTGTAGAGGACGTGAGTGATTGATGAGAAGAATCTTTTAATTGTATAAAGGTTTGTAATTTACAGAGATCATCGTGAATGTAGAGATAAACTTAAGTATTTTATGTCTACGAAAGAGAGAGTTGAATATTGTGGAGAGATTGTAAATAAATGAAATGATTGTGAATTGTTGACGGAGTAATATGACCATAGCTCGAGCAGGGATCGGGAATGTAGAAATAAATTAAAGTACCTTATGTTTATGTGAAAGAGATTTTAATATTTTGGAAAGGTTTCTGATGAAGAAATGACAGTCTATTATTGGGATAGTAATACAACTATACCTCGAGCAAGGCTCGTGAATGTGAAAATAAACCGAAGTATAATGTCTACGAGAAAGACCAATATTTTCTAATAATTTTAAGTCAATTAAATGATTGTCTGTTATTCAGGTAATGATACTACAGTTGCACGAGTAAGGATTGCTAATGCAGGAACATACTAAAAAGTAACATCTTAAGAATGACGAAGAACTCTTAACTAAGTTTCATTCAGATTTATTTCAACAATTCAATACTTGTTCATCCCACTAAAAAAATTCTGTCGATTACAATTTGAAGTTTTTACAATCTGGATATTTGCATATAATCTGATACTTATATGTATCAGTATCAATGATGATATAGGTTTGGTTTGATTCATAATGACGTTATGAGTGTTAATAGAATCGAAATGAACTATGCTTCCAATATCGTTGTCTATTGTAAATAAAAGCTGAAGCACCTCCATTAATTAATTATTGTCCATTCGATATTAGATTCCATATTGTGAATGATACAACATATGTTAGTTGAATCTCGAACAAAAATTAATTAACAGTGCTAACAATAAATGCTCTCTTTGTAATTTAGCGAACTCTACAAATTACAATAAATTCATAGTAAAAAATTGAATAGATCTATATGGCGCGCGCTCTACAAATTGCAGTAAATAAGATGAAAATTGAATAGCTTTATATGTAGCGAACTCTATTTTAAACTCAAAAAGATGTTCAATATTCTCTTTCTCGTAGAGAAGAGTCTTAGAAACATAAATTGTTTGCTTGCTTGCTTGCTTGATTGATTGATTGCTTGTATGTCCACACAAGGTCAAAAAAACATTGTATTAGTATTTTCTATAAAACTTAACCAAAGGGTAATCGGGGTCGAGGAACTCGAATCTGATGTTAGTTTTTTAAAATTTTTTTCAGATTCATTTTTTTACATAAAGGATCACTTTTTTTACAAAAAAAAAATTTTTTATAAGGGTTGACCGAAGGGTAATCGGGGTCGAGGAATCCGAATCTGATGTTAGTTGCATAAAAATTGTTTGACGATCTTTTAAAGAAACAACAAATTTTTAATAAAAAGCATTTGTTTTTTATGAAGTTTGGTCAACGGCCGTTAATGTCCAGGAACTTGAACCTGACTTCGATTTTTTAAAATTTTTTAAATGAATAGCTTGACGGTAATTTAGAAACACGATTTCTACGAGAAAGAGCTGAGCGAATCTTCAGACGAGCGTTACTTGTTAATTTATGTTTGAATGAACTTTAAATTTAAAATTTTGTTTTAAACTTTAGAATTAAGTTATAAAATTTAAAATTAATATATATGTTCATGTTCGCAAATGAGAAGCTATGTTAAAGGCATCAAAAAACACTTCAAATTTCAATAAACTACGTTAGGATTCGCTTCTAAGCATTTAAAAATGAATCCAAATAGCTTTGCAGATAGATCTCGACGAGCTCTGTCGATTTCATAGCTTACTCATGAATTTGCTTAGAAAAAAAGTAACGATTCGATGATTAATATTGTTGTATGTTTTTATGAATGAATTTTTTTTGATACTGTGCATTATAGTGGAAAAATGCAAATTAGAGTCTGCGAACAGATATTGCGGAAATAAATGACACCAGGAATCAGTAGTAGTCTGTATTTTTTATTTTGAAACGGTACTTCAAATTAATTGTATCGGGATTCAATAAGACAAAATTATGGGAATGCTCGGTATGTTTATGATTTTTGGCTTTGTGTTTATGTTTTGTAACGTTTTTAGTTTCTGCGCATTTCTATTTTCCTTGAAGCTTGACCTGCGGTGATCGCTTTAATCTTTTTGATATATACGACAATTTTTGTTAGACGCTCATAAAATTTATACTGTGATGTAACTGATATTAGCAGCGTATATTTGTTGTTTAATAATATCCTGGAAACAATACTCGCAGATCATTTTTACTCCTTCACATGAGTTCATTGAAACAGTAACAATCAACTAAACATCCATCGTGCACATTTCATGCAATAAAGCTTATACACGTACAGATTTTCACGTAACAAATTTATGTTGTACAGGACAGCGACTTATGATAAAAGCAACTTTTGAATCAAATATTCGACAATTCACTAATTTAATTCTACGAATTAAAAATTTGACTAAAACACTTCTCTCAGATTATCAATTACAATTAGAAATAATAATAAAAGCGACAAAACTAACACTCCTGCTAACAGAATCAGCATGCACGCATTTTATACATGACCATGTCATACACGTCTTGGCATTCATCTGCTCCCTCATATTAACTCTTTTCGCTACCTTCATCGTATCTTCAAGAAAAAAGTCGAAGAGAGAGGACAAACCAGTGTCTGAATTTGTATATGACATGTTTTCTCTTTAAATACTTTTATTGTAATAAGTTTCCATTATATGTTCCGCTTTTTCTCAATTACCGCCTAGCAATAGAATAAATCATATTTTTCACATATAACTGACCCCATATGACCATTCAAAGTGAAGCGCTTTGAAGTAATCAACCGTCATTTCATTTCAAAGATAAAAAATTTCACTCATCTTATCATTAGCAAGATATAAAAGGAAAAATATCTCCAATAAATTATATCACATTTTCATCAATTTATGTATCTTTTAGCGCAACAGTGAAACTAATGTAAGAGGCACTTTCATTCTCAAGTTTATCTATCTTAATCTAAGAGACTTTCGTCATCATACACCATTTAGAATCTAATGAATACAATAAAAGGCTGAGGTATTTTAACACGATTAACTTGGGGACTTCTTCGATTGGGCTGGAAAGCACCCATACAGAGATCCTAACCCCGTCATAATATAATTAATGAAAAATATATTATTTCATATTTTATATAATAAACTTATTGGAAACTAACAAGTAAGATATGGTATCGGTAGAGCTTGTCGAGATCTATTTGGAAAGTTGATTGGATTCCTTGGAACGTGCTCCTGAGAGAATCCTTGACGGTTACAAAAATAATTAATTAATTAAAAATATTGTATCTGATAAAATTGCTGAAAAGTTACGAGTAAGGTATGAAATCGATAGAGCTCGTCGAGATCTATCTGCAAAGCTATTTGGATTCATTTTTAAATGCTTAGGAGTGAATCCTAACGTGGTTTATTGAAATTTGAAGTATTTTTTTATGCTTTTGGACATTAATTAGCGATTTTCTAATTAATTAATGGGTTGTATTTGAACAATGAACTCTGGAAAGTATAGAGCTCATCGAGTTGTACTTGGAAAGTTGTTCAACTGAGTTGGAAAGTTCTTCAGAGTGAATATTTTCAAAAAAAAAAATCAAATCCTGACCTAAGATGTCCTACGTATTCCTTATACAGCTTTGAGTGACTTTTAACCCCACGGCTCTGTTTAAAAAATTTTCCATATATACCGTTTTGTAGTCCTCGACGAGCTCTATCAAACCACGCAAAAATTATCCGAGAAAAACATGTTATTCCATTTTGAAGTACCGACACTTTACTTTTTCACTACGAAATAAGTATCAAATTTTTGTAAGAGTCTTAAGTTCGCTATTAAAAAACTTTCATAACCCTTACTATTTAGTATCAATAAACCCCATTTTTGACAAACTTTCATTTGATATAAAATTCATTATATCTTCTACTTAAAATTGTAGCAGTATCCCCCTGGCAAAATATTATTTCCAACGTTGTACATACATATATATGGATGAATTACAAAACCATTGTATTTCTTATGAATAAAATCTTAATATCTCAAGCTACTCTCAATCAATCTTTGTAATGTTTTTACCTTAGACTCTACCAATACGGCCTCAGTATCACACAAAAAATCACAAATTTATCTCGAATAATTCCCGAGATATTGGCTCCACAAGAGTCAAAAATTCGATTTCTGCTGCCATCTTTCGGACAAATATGATGTATAACCGATTGGCTCATGGTCATTTAAATTTTGACAGTTCGTGATATCTATAGTACACAATATATACACCTCAGATATGAGATTGATTGATTCTTTCATTACAGCTCATATTATATTATTTTCTGAATATCAGGTGTATTCTCAAGTGTCAGTATGCTGTCACACGAGATTTAAGAACATCTTCGTTATGTAACAAAACGTTCAAGATTCATCGGGTCGATGTTGAATGAAAGCTAATCAATGGGGAATTAAATTAGTATAGGTGATCTGAATGTTTCATTTACTCTTGTTAACAGACGGATATAAAATAAAATTTGAAAATATCTATTAGTTGTGGTCAAATATTGCTGAAAATATGTCTTTCATATAAAAAGGAAAAAAAAATAGTATAAGTAATTGTCACACGAGATTCTTTGGGAAACTACCAGTTAAGATTGTTATATATATAACTGCCTCATAACTAACGCTCATGTAAATACATTACAAGTTACTTGATTATCTGTTTAAGTAACCATCAAACCTTGTACAAGTACTCTCTAATTTATTTCTCAGGTCTCACCAGAGGTGCAGAATCTTCCTCGTGCGCACCCGCGCGGGTGGGGAAATTTTTCGTTTTTGGGGAAATTTTTGGAGTATTCCTGTGTGAACTTCTTGAACTGTTACTTTTCAAAAGGGGAAAATTTGCGAATAAATTTCCCCGGGGGCGCAAACTCAACCGTTTCACGGAAGATTCTGCACCTCTGGGTCTCACACACAAAAATTCAGTGCTTGTATATAACAAATAACATCCTATCAGAGTTGTATGATCTATTCAACACATTTTGTAAAATTCCCGTATTTAAGTAATTTTTTAACATAACAGATATACAATACCATTGAAGCATTTTTCATAGTTTTTTCTCTCAAGTTTTCTGTATTTTAATATAATATCAAATACTAATAATTGTTAGAAAATATTCTAATAATCTTCATATATACACATGTACTTTCTTCTTTTTCTGTATCAGCTAGTGAGTGTATGGGTGTACGTATGGGTATATATGTGCATGTGTCCTATTTTTCTATTCTCTTCTCTCCATTCGATATTGATTATCTAGGTCAATCTCTTTTTCTTTTCTTTGCCTGTGAGAGTTATTAAAATTCTCATATTCTTTCTTTTTTCGTTCTTCTTGTGTAATATTATGGAAGAAGATATATGACGTCATTTTCTTTCTTAAATATTAGCCTAATTTTTAAGAAGAAGATGTACCTATTATTTTCTTTCTTGTCTTTGTTTTGATGATAAGATGTTTCACAAACGTGAGAGAAGTACACGAAACTTTCATCTTTTTTGTTTTACTTTGTAATTTTTCTTCATATGATCAAATTTGTAGAATATGAAAGACCTTTGTAACAATAATTTTCGAATGCCTTGAATATTCTTTTTCTCAAGAATAAATATAATTTAAAATTTATGGTATTTATATTTATTTATAAGACAAATTTTGTAGTCAATGATTAATAATATGATGAAATACACAACATAAGGATAAATGATTTATTTTTATTTTTAACGTGTTTCGAATATTTTCGTCGTTATTCGATAAATGTACTGAATAGAGAATACCTTGACTTACCTTGATGATTGAGTCCATTATAAAACTCCAGTCACATCAAAATTGCAATAAAGATATAAAATAAATATTTTTTATTTTCTTCAAGTAAAATTATCTCGAATATTTTATCTTATTAGTTTCCTATCATATGTTATGTTTTATTTATTTATACAAAAAAAGAAGAGAAAAACATATTGTAAGAAATAAAATAAAAAACGTTTAATTATTTAATGTTTTTTCTGATGAATATATTTAGTGAGATTCGAAGATGTTAAAAATTTTAAAAGATCACTATGATTTCTTTTATATGTAACTAAAATTCCATCATCAATTACAAAATTTTTATCATTATGATCATAATTTATTGTTTTATTTGTAAGAGTTGTCATTGTACCATGATTTGCTCTTAATATAGCATCTGGTGCACAAACATCCCATTTTTTAATTGGTGTTATATGAAGATAATAATCAGCATATTCTTCTAATACTTGAATTGTTTTATAACCTAAATTTAAAAAATGAAAATAAAAAACAAAATAATATTTGTAAATAAACCTGATCCAGCAGCTGGAATTATTTTATATTGTTTATCATGATAAATATTTTTAAGAATTTCATGAACTTGTCCAGCATGTGAACGAGATAAAATAATTTCATCAATATTTGATTTATGAGGTTCTAAAAGTTTATTTTCATCTCGTTTAATAGGTGAATGACCAACATCAACCCAACCCCATACTAAGAAAAAAAATAAATTTATTTATTTTATTTATATTTTTTTAATTGACCTATTTTGTCAGTAAATGGTGCATAAATAATTCCAATTGTTGGAATTTTATCAATTGTTACACATAACATAACCATTACATATTCAACTAGATTTTCTAAAGTAAATAACATTCATTTATTTTATCTTTATTTATTTCTAGCCTAGTGAGTTTCTTTGAAATGTCAAACAATAAATGAAAAAATTTCAGACGAAATTAATTACGAATTCTAAAAGTTCATCGAAATAGAAGAAAAGAAAAAGCTTTGATGAATATAATTTGTGAAGCATCATGAATACTTATGTTAAAATAAATTTCAAGATGTAATATAAAAAGTTTGAAAATTTATAACAAAAAAAAACATCTTTGCATATATATAGATTATTTGTTTTTAAAATAGATAAAATTTTGTGCAGACGAACTTCAATGGTACAATTATCTTTTTTCTCTTAAAAACTGTTGATGAATAAAAACAAACCAGTAAATTCTTTAGTTGCATCTAATGGATCAATCCAAACAGCAACTGATGATAATGGAACTTCCATAGAATATTTATCATATTTAATAGATGGAATATTAATTAATTTCTTATTGAAATTAAGTTCATTTTGAATTAATTTAAATTGTTCATTATTAATTAAATCTTTTTCTTCTGAAATAATCTTTTAATACAAAAAAAACAAAATATTTTTCAATTAAAACAAAAAAAATACTTTAAGATTTGTAAAATTTTTTTTTAAACCATTTTTTAATATTTCATGTGAAATAAAATCTGCAAATGTAACAGGTTCAATATCTAAATTTTGAAAAGATTTTTTTTGAAAAATATTTTGAAATTTTTTCTTTGTATTTTTAATTGATTTAATTGTTTGTCCAGATTGATAAATTAAATAAAAAGCATTATTAAATAAATCAATTAAATTTATATATTCATCATTATCAAATTGAATATTTTTAATTGAAGATTTTTTTGAATAAGAAGAATAAGAAGAAGAAAATAAAAGAAAAAATAACAAAAAACAAATAATAATTAACAATATTAATAATGAACCATTAGGACGAATTTTCACACCAAACATTGAAACTGCATTTAACATCTTCAAGAGAAAAAAAAAAAGAATCTGATTAATCTAGTTTCTTTTATGTTTTAATAAGCAAGAAAAAAGACAAAAAAAAAAAAGAATGAATGAATGAATGAGAAAGAGAAAAAGTGATATAATACAAATGAAATTTATGAAGATATTTGATGAAGTAAATT
>JAJEKB010019979.1:0-19785 GCA_022393335.1 Macrotrachela quadricornifera
GTAGTGCTATTTATATCTTTATTACTAAATTTGAAACATAAGATGGCATCCATATGTTGATGATTTTATATGCAAACTTTCTTTTTTTTTCTAATTACTGATAACAATAGAGCATTTAAATGTTACGTTATGCCAGTCTATTTTCAAATTTTTCGTCAAGTTAAATAAAAAAACTGATAGCTTTAATCTCACAACAACGTCGTGAATTATATGACGAAATAGTAGAATATTTGAACTAAATCATAGAATGATGCAATTAGCAAGTACAAGAGAAAAAAAATAATTATTGAAATGTTTCAAATGAATAATAAAAAAAGTTTTAGCAACTTTTAAATTATATGCAATCTGATTATCTTATAAATGAATTAGTCATTTCTTTTCTTTTGATTTATTACAACAATAATATTTGAGATATATTTAATTGAAAAAATTATGTTGCAACGATAACAAACATCAGATATACATATGTATCGTATTTTTTCTTCACGTTTAGATATGTTCCAGACATTTTCTTTTTTTCATATAAAACAATAATTCATTATCGATCATGATTAGATTGAATTTAGCGTTATCAGTTTCATCCATTATTCGTAATATTTATATGTTGACATACATAAACATATCAATAGCTTCAATAACAATATCTTATGATCGAAGACATAATAGTATATTTATTAACTTATAAAAAACGTTTATTTAGAACGGAAGATTGTGTTAATTTGGATTAATTAATTTTGTTTTTTTTTTGTAATTAAATAAAGAGAAGTTAATTAAGAGAAACAAAAAAAATATTTTAGATTTTCATGAATAAATTTGAAGATTTAAATTAAAAATTCAACTTGGTTAATGAATATCAATTAGATACAAGGAAAAACTAATGACTATCAAATCTATATAACAATCAAAGACATTAATATTCCATTGTTTGATAATTTTGATCCTGCAAATTTGTTTATTATATAAACTAGTTTAATCAATATCATATCGAGAATCATGAAAATAGAATATGAATATTTATGTCGACATAAATAGTGAAGTTAATTATTGGTTAATTTCTCTTCTACTTTTATAATCTCTAAATACACTCACAATCGCTTTATAACTGTTGATAGAAAAGATGATTTAAGCAGAATGCAAAACAACTACAAGTTCGGTTAAAATCTCACTCTAAAATAAAATGTGTCACAATGAGCGCCTTGTGTTGTGTCTCTTGCTCTTTTTGCTATATATATATCCAGGAGAGAACGCAAGGTGCTCGATATAGTTTAGCTTTAACTTTGATTATTGTCATCATTTGATTTTCACCTGTGAAAAAAATTCTATAGTATCTTTCGAATTATAATTAAAACAATAATTTATCAAATAGAAAAAGTCATTTATTGTTGAATTGTTATTCTACATTTCACTTTTTTTCTCTTTATCAGTCTTAAATCATGTGTTATAAATCACACATTTAATATATGTAAAGTTATTCAAAGACAAATAATGATTGGATAAATTTTTCTTTAAAAGAGATATCTTGATTATTTCAAACATAATGATGATAACACAAAATATTCTTATCAGTTAATATTTACTCTTCTTCTGTTTTTTATATATAAAAGACAAGTCTTTTATTACATACAAAATTCAGATATATCATGACTACTTCTCTACCATCTTCATCACTGATAAAAATATCAGATGAGAATGCAAATAAAACTATTCATTCTGAATTGCCTGTTTTATCATCAAATCGAACTGAACCCACTGTAAATCAAGGTAAGCTTGATTGTTTTTTTTTTATATATTATATTCATAATGATATGTAGTATGGGGACCTTTCTACGTTCAATATGCTCCATTTCGTGCTAAGATCTCACCAATACATGCTCTCGGTACACCGCTTATTATCAAAGGTCGTGTATTTGGTTTGGATACTCGTCGGCCTTTATCTTTTGCGAGCATAGATATATGGCACGCATCACCAGAAGCACAATATGATTATCATGAAGCTGATCCTAATATTAAATTTGAGTATAAAGAGGAAATCAATACACATGGTCTTTCATCTCATTTTGATTATCGAAGTCGTCTAGTTACGGATGAACAAGGTCGATATGAGTATGAAACAGTAAAACCTCCACCTTATTTTGATCCAGAGGACTCGACATGGCGCTGTCCACATATTCACTATTATGTACAAGCCTGCGGTTACAAGCCTGTTGTTACACAGCTCTATTTTAAAGGTGAAGAGAAAAATGACATTGGTATGAGCTCATTATTTTAAATTATGACAAAAATACAATTACTTCACTTTTTTTTAGATCATCATATTGAAGAAAGTACAACCATCGAGCTATTACCAGTTGAAACTAAACGAAGTGATGGTTCAAAATTTACCTTTTTCAAAGGTGAATTCGATATCTTTATGGCTGAATCTTCACCAGAGAAAAAAGACGAAAACTAAATATTTTTTCTTGTTGAATAAACGTATGACATTAATGACTTTGTCAAGAAATTGATAAAAACAGAAAAAAAAGTCACATAAAGTTAAATATTATTGTCTTTGTCATTGAGAAAATATTATTAAAAAATTTGTTAACAAATAAAAAGATAGATAAAAATCGAATTCTTTTTTTTTTAACCTTTCAGACATTCAAGTTTGAATGAGTCATAGAAAATTATCATTCCAAGCAGTTTTATCTTTTTTATTTAGAAGCATTGCTAAGCGTTTATACGTGAATGAGTATGTACTTGATAGAAGGATGTTTCACTGATCCTGGTTGAATTTTAGAATGCACACAAAGGAAATTTTACAGCCTGTAGATGAAAAATAAGATGTACTGCATAATCAAATTCTGATAAACGTGGGGAAAAGGCGAATCGAAATAGGTTGGACGAGCGTAGCATCATGTAATGTTCTATAAGTGCAGCATGGCATGAATATGTTTGTTATGCTTTGAACTAAGTATGGGAATCTAGATAGTGCCAAAAAGAGACAAGTTTTTAAAGGAAAAAGAAGAAATTTTGGCAGAAAAGAATGATAGTAAACGAGTTTTAAATGAGAAGAGAAACAATTTATAGCAATTAAAATAATTACTTTATCGATCAATTGAATGTGATGTGTTATCAACTCAAATGGGAAATGTACAACCGGAAACAATCAGATTCAGTGGACTTTACGCGCATTCTAGCTGGTATGCGACAGAAATTGTCAAGTGATGAAAACAATATTCTGCACTGAAATTCGCTAGAATTTTTCAGTCACTTTTCTTCTATGTTCAATTAGAAAAAGCATAAAAGCCTGCTGAAGTAATTCGACACCTTCTGACTAAAAGGCAATTTTCTGAAAAATGCAAGATATAAATATTTTTCGTAAGGTTACTGGCGCAGAATTCAGTAAACCCTTCTACAGAATAGAAGTCTATTTTATCCAAAATGAGCGCAAAATCAACACTTTAAAAAATGGGTTAACTTAGCTTGCTATTTCTCACTATTTTTTCTTATAATTAGATTTATATGCCTAATTTGTTTTTACGTTACATATTCTCATTAACAGGTGACATATGATACAGGTTTTGCTGTTTTGAACAAGGGGGAAAGTGCCTATTTGGAACCCCTAACACCTCGGCACTTTCTCAGCACCCAGACCATAATTTGGTGCCTGATATCTGCATTTACCCCCTTGGTTTTTACAGGTCTCCATCCTTAATTACTCAGAACTTTGCTTTTTTTTTAAAGAAAAAGGTGCATATATGATATGAACTGTTGTTCGCAGATTGTAGAGTTTTTCACGCTGTATCTCCTCGGATATTTTGTTTTTGTGTACTCAAAAACTGAGTACACTACTAAAATCGGTCAGTGTGTCCGGCCGTCCGTTTATTCGATAACTCTTCACAATTACATTCGATTGAGCTGAAATTTTGTGCACAGAATTGCCTCATCAATATCTCGGTCGAGTTCGAAGATGAGAAAGATCCGACGAGAAATGGCTGAGCTATCGAAAAAATTGTCATTATTCACCAGACCATCCCTGAGGGGGGTACAGGGATTTTTTCAAAAAATTTTTTTTCTTAGAAATATTTTAAATATATATGAATCGACTCAGTTTTTAACGCTGATTCCGAATATGATATTAGTTTTGAATGAAATCGTAACTTTTTAAGTGAAAATTGCCTAAATAAGGTCCCAAAATGTACAAAATCTGCATCCTGAGGCCAGTGTGCCTAGATATGTCTCGGGTAACTAGCAGTTTTGGGATGTTTTAGGTGCATGGCTTTGTCGCTACTAAAAAGAGTTATCAAATGGAAAAAATCCGAACTCGATAGCTATTAATATTGGTGGATTATTATGAAAATACTGATATCTCTGTGTATCACATATCTTTAATAGATCCATGAGGTTACCTATGACCATAATGTCGCTAGATAAAAGCCCAAATCCATTCTGGAATAACTCCTCCTACTCAGTTTTCTAAGCTGATAACGAATCTGAACTCGTTTTTTGTGATTTCTAAAGATATAATATCACTTTGAGAGTTGAATCAATTGTCACTTTATAGGATCGCCTATAGCGTCGTCCAAGCTAATTTGGCCCCCCAGTTTTTTTATTCTTACAATTTAGTGGCAAAAGATGTGTCTTGATGAGATCTATATCTTGTAGAAAAATAAGCCTAAGATCTCGTGCAGCACATGAGAAAAATCCAAAATAACACCTCCCGCAGTGTAATCTTCGGATTTACAGTTTTTGACTTCTATCACTTGTTTTATTTGATAACTTCCTCACTTGAGTAGAATGAATTTGTAGACTAAACTGTTTTCCGTCCAATCGAGATGCCTCAGAGCTCAAATGGCCAAGCCGTTCACGAGATACGGTCAAAATGTTGATCATAGGCTCAAGATAGCTAGTCTTTAGACGGTTCGATCAAAATCAATTTGTTGTCAATTCTTTTTACTTTTTGAAGTACACATAACTTTCGGATAAAATCCGAAGTTTCCGCATTTATTTTCTGTTGAATCAATACCAACAAATATTTCAAATAATCCATCATCAGAATAATAGTCATGTCCTTAACATTGACAGATGGATTGATTATCAATTGACAAACATTTGCCTCTTTTTCACAGTGATCACTTACTCATCTTTGAAAACAATCACAATACAACTCATTTCCCTTTTTTTAATAACATTTGCTTGAAATGAGATCCTGGTTATTCTTTTACCATTCAAACAAGTGGACGGACAATTATTCAGTTGATATTCATATGAATTTTTTTGACATCTTTCATCAATTTGACAAGATCAAGGATGAACATTACAAGGAGACTGTCAGATACAATAATAAGGATCGATCAGGACAAAAGTATTTCGCTCATTCTGATAGAATGATTAGATTGAATATTCAATTCTATTTGTGTCAATGATAGATGAGTATTCAATGGATATCGATCCGCTGTGAAAATCGTCTTTACAACTCATTTCTACGTGCATATGCCGATCTGTTCACTTGTCATTCCTATCCACATGATCGATGTGTGATCCCTATTGGAATAGTCGAGAGCGATCAAACTGCACCTATTTATCCAAAACAATGACAACATTTCGTTTTGGATCAGTATGACAAATCATCTATCTCCCTTTCGAAACTCTTTTCATATTGATCACAGACAGGAATTCATTGTACTTGTTACCAGAACTTTTGAATACGATTGCTCAAGCGATTACTAACATTAAGATTTCCTTCACCCTCAAAGTTCGTTGCGTTGGACTATACAACTGATTGAATCCGAAGCTGAATGAACGTGAACAGTCCATAACACACCGAAAACTTTCTGATCTACCATCAGTGATACGATGTTTGTCAAAATCGAAAACAAAGAGATCCCATGGCGTAAAAATCTTAGAGAAACGCTTCGCGAAACGCGTTTCGTTTATCAAACCGTTGCGTATCGTTCTCCCGAGGGCATTACTGTTAGAGTCGTTTTCAGTAGAGATGGATGCGTTTCAGTCCTGTTTTGACATGCCATGAATTGAGACACCTTTTGCTCATAGGGACAATTTATCTCATTCCGTGTTTTGATGGATATTGTCACATGAAAAATACGTTTCCTATCATTCACAGAATAACGCGAGAAGGAATCTTACCTCCGAGGATCTGTTTCAAAACGAATCCATTGTGAGAAACTAGGGAATTCCCTCTATCGGATTTTACTTCGTTTTTATAAGGCTTGCATAGCTTTAAAAATAATCACGACGATTGGGTAGGTGATAAGTCTCCAATAAGGTATAATCATCGATATTAGCTGAATTGAAGGTGCTTTGGGTAAACAGTATGAAACCATGAGCATAAATTATTGGAATCAAATGATGATGAATATTTTTATGTCGCCTATCAATCAGTATTAGCATTGATCGCGAGGGAAGGAGCTTATTAGTATAGATGCATCTTTACGTAGAAACTGTTTAACCCACAATGGCTAAACTACATGAAACTCTTACGTAATAAAAATCAGATAAGTTCTCCAGTGTAGAAAGCTGAACAAAGTCATTATTCCCTTTTGAATTTGAACATAATCAGAAAATAATTCGCATTGGACAGTCGCACATCAGCTTCGGTAGTAGTGTATCACGTTATTACAACATGAATTCAGATATAATACCTGTCCGACAGGAAAATTCTGTTAGAATCTATTGAAGTATGATTTAGCCTCAATCAAAATAGTTTAAAAATTTATCCTTGATATCTTCAATCAGGTTTGGTTCAATGGTAAGTAGCTCTGTCTTCTAAGCGAAAGGTCTCGTGTTCGAATCCACTTCTACGCTTTGGAGGAAATTAAAGGAATGACTATGATAGTGTGACAATTTAGTTAGAAATACAGTCGAATCCAATAGTTCAGGGAGAAACTTGATACAGACTCAATATATTTTTTCTTCTAGACTCTTCGAGATCCGATTCACTGTCTAAAAAATCGTTGAGAATATTGCCGAAAATTAGCGTTTCATATCGTTACTTTTCGCAGATGCGAAACGCGTTAAATCGGTCAGCATTAATGCGTTTCGCATTGATAGAAAAATGCGTTTCTGAAACGCGTTTTTTTGGCATAAATTTACGCCATGGGATATTCATCACCATCAAGAGTAATTGCATTTGGACGATCTACCTCAATAGTTGTGTGAACTTCGCCGATCAAGTCATTTCCCTAAGACAGTTATCAAAGGATTTAGTGTCTTTCTCTCGGTTTTGACTACTTTGTGATGATTTGCAAAGGTACAATAGATGGAATAGTTTCAATAAATGAGAAAATCATGTCATCACCGAGGAAAATTCATCACTGAAATACTCTCATTGATCATCGATGAACCATTTTTGACTCGCCCTTAGATCTCACAATTAACTGTCATCGAGACACTGAAACAGCAATTCAAATGAAAACGATGTATAAAACACATTGGACGAGATTTAATATTGAATCAAATGTCATCATTGAACATTTATTCACAGATGATAATATCAATTTCTAAAAAATATTCAAGACGAAGAATGAAAAGAAGAAAAGACCAAGATCAAAATTCTTTTCTCTTCTTATTTCATCACAATTGCATCAATTAATTTTATCAAATAAATCTTTGCTTTCAGAAGATTTCGTCTTCATCTTCTTTGTTTTCTTTTCAATCAGATCAATCGAAATCTATTCTCAAGTGACACAATGACATAATCAATGTCATCGTCGTTGCTAATGATGTTCATTGAGGAAAAATAAAGAATTATCGAAGGATGAACAAATGACATTTTCATGCATTGTGACAATCAATCGAATCTATCAAAGAATTTCAAATATTGTTCCCCCATTGAGCTCATTGTTCACCACTATATGACAGTGTTTTGACAAAAGATAAAATCATTTATTTCACTTCTTCACACAACTCAATCTGAATATCAACGACTAACAATGTCTTTGTTTCTTTTTTCTTAATCATCAAAAGTGAAATTCATCTCAGTCTGTTTGAACAGCATTTTCAAATGATCGAAAGATAATGAGATATGATTTTTGGATTGAATAAAGATCATTTCTTCAAGTGATTTTTTTTCGAATATGATTAAGATGAAAAGACATGACAACAGAGATTTCTAAATAACAAAGCCATGTCTGTCATTTGATACAATCAACGAACAATGTCTCTTCATCAATCTTTTTTCATTTTATTCATTTGAAGTTAAATAATTCGATCTGAGGGTGAAAGAATAATGATATAATTATTCTCAATGATGTTCTTTTGCCATTCTATTCGATTGATATCATTATTCATTGTCAACATAGATCTGATCATTGATTGTTATGGAAATACTCATTAAATCACATGAATGACCCATTGAATAATTCTGAACACAAAGATATTTCCTTAATAAAACATTTTCACTTTGATGGAATTGAAATAAATGACATCAACAGTATTGGTTTTGTTGATGAATGAATATCGGCGTTCAAGCTCATGGCAGGGAAAAAATCTTTGATATTTAACTCTGATGAGTGTTGGGAGAGTCCCAAAATGTGAGCAATGGTTATTTGAGACTACAATCAGATTTCTTGCTAATGCCCCTCGTAATGTTGAACGCGAGTTCACGAAAACTCTTCCGAAAAGCACAAAGTAAATTGACACTTATGGCGCTCGGTGAGCACAACATAGAATATGGTCGATATTTGTGGCGAACTGTATTATTCCACAATGTTCTCAGCGCCAACAAATTCTGTCAGCTTCTGAATGTAGTTGAGGGTAGAGTGACTCTTTAGCTGAGAAACTATTCTACATCGTCTTTTGTATTTTAATCCCGTAAGGATAATAGTACTGAAAGTATTTTCCATTTGACGGTTTACTCCTTATTTGAAATGTATGCTACCATTCTTCTCAACGTAATATTTGGGTAACGCCTAGTTTGTATGATAGAATATAAAAGAAACGTCTGCTACATAGCCCTACCTTAGGACCAAATTCAATCAAAAATTCTACTGTAATATATATTTATCAAAATCTCGAGAGAAAACTCGTGTGATTGGTCAGTTTATTGATCCATCGTATCAGAGTATTTTTTGTACCCCGTAGAAGCTCGTATGTTATATGGCGAAAACCGCAGGTCTTTGTTCGATTTCGTTCCCGATTTATGCAGAAAAGGGTATCGCATAGACATTTTAGGTTGAGCACTTTTGCAATGTCTTATAATGAGATTGCTACGTACCCTAGATGTTGCAGTGTGAAATCTAAAAACCGTGCGTCAAAGTAATAGGTGGGATAGGTCATTGCAATAATCGAGACAAATTCTTCAAAGATCTTCTTACATCAGAGACAGATTTTTCCAATTTTCTAAATCTCAAGTGGAAGATCCCGCCCTACCTCTCTCTCTACCTTACTCTTGACGAAAAGGTATATCGTATAATATGTAGATAGGTTGTAATTAAGTCATCGATGGAATCAAGCAAAATAGTTCGATAGTGATCTCTGTCAATGTCTAGGTCCTCGTGTGTTAGAAAAAGCGGTCGATGCTGTTGTTGTTGTTGTTCTTTCCGATTGATGTGATGAAAAGATCGAGTTGATCCATCGTCCAATCTTCGTTTTTCGCCATTCATCCGAATAAAATGATGATGGAGAGATATACAAGAAGAAACCGATGAATTGAGGTGTAAATGATGTCCAATAAGATGTGATTAGTAAATAACGAAGCCAATTATTATCGATATTTTGACAATGAAGAGTAAATGAAGAAATAAAGAGAGGAAGGGAAAATAATTGAGGAATGAGAGTTATACCAGGTCCAATAACTAATTCTTTATTTTCATTCAGAACACTGAGGATAAAACGGACACGCCCTTGAAAATTCATCCCTTTCGATTTTTTCTTTGTTTTGAGAGTATTCATTTTCTTCTTCACTACCACAATACTGATTGTAATTGTCGAGCAGAGATTAATTACTAATGGTACAATCGAATTAAGGGTAGAGATTGATATATGAAACAATGCCCATTGAGAACGATATGTCATTGGAAATTCAAAGACACACATCGATCGTTGACCAATATTAGCGTTAGAAAGAGATTTATAGAAGAGAAATTCATAGACAGTACTCAATAGAATACCAATGATTGAAATAACAATGAGACGACGAGCTATACGAGGTTGTTTCAACCATTGACCATTTAAAACAAGTGTCATATAGACACGTTCAATAGCAATGAGAGATGAAAACCAGAAGACCATTCGACTAGATGATACAAGGAAATAATTTAATAATTTACACAGAATTGTATTCAAAGTTGATGAAGATGATCTCCCAGTGATATTCATAGCTAAATGAATGAGACGAGCAACGAATAAACCGAGATTGAGTTGATTAATTATACTTAAACAAAGTAAATAATGACCATTACCATTCCGAAGACACGACTGACGACGAAAAGTTAGAAATGAAAAGATATTATTTGGAATAGCGATGAGAAATCCCAAGAGAGAAAAAAGAATGAGTAAAGATATGGTTGTTTGGTATTGATTAGAAACAAGATCAGTATAGAAGAGTTGGTCAAGAGTAAAAGTGAAAGATCTCGAACTGAATTGACATTGTTCACCTGAATAACATGGTGGACACAGACAAACGAAATCATTGCGATGATTCTGATCTCCTTTCAAACATCGACCACCAGATAAACAATGTGGACATCGATCGAGTTGATGATCGTATAGAAAACATTCTACACGTCTGTGATTATCGACACAAATACATAGATAGTTATCATCACGAAAACAAAGGATATTTGAGTTGTTGATGCAGATCTGATGATATCGAATAGGTGAATATCCTAGAAGAATATTCAGAGAAGTCCTTAACAAAAATATATGTGATTTAAAAATGATTACCATTAAATGCTTGACGGACATGTTGACATCGATTGATATCAGACATCTCAGTTTTTCCATCCAAGAACTTCGCATCGACATACAATGAGAGAAGATAGAAATCTGGTGAAATATCATCATAAGAAGAATAAGCTTTGCCTAAGACAATGTCTGGTACTGTTTGTTCAGTATGATAATATTCAATTGATCGAGGAGGAGATCTGTGCGCTTGTTGATGAACAAGATGAAGATTGAGAGAAATAAAGTTAATGTCAAAGAATTGGATCGTTACTCCTGCATAGTGAAGAGTCATATTGACTGACAATCGAATGTAGAACTTGTTCAGTTCACATTTTCCCCCATAATATTCTTTTGTACATAAACATATCACTTGATCAGGTCTTGAAGAAGGAAAACATGTTCCACCATGTTGACATGGTTTTGATTGACAAAGATCATGTTCAATGTCGCACTGATCTCCTATTCGACCAGATGGACAAATACAATACGGTTGAGTATTACCTCGATCTAAAAGACGATAACTGGGTTTACACAGTGATGATGATGCACAATAACCCGAAATACATTGTTCATCTTCTATTGAACAATTTTCTCCACCATAATTCGCCTTACAAAGACAAATATGTTGAGATATGTTGTTCATCAATTGATGACATTCTTCATTCGGATGACATGGATTATCAAGACACGGATTGTGTGTTTTGTTGACTTGAATCAAATAGAGAACTTTGGAGAGACGAAAGACAGGAAGATTATCGAAATGAATGGAATATTTCCATACTGCCGTTAATGTAGGTCTTTGGAATTTATACATCTGATAGAGTTCAATTTGAATGGAATATGGATGAAGATGAAGAAGACTTGAACGATTGTGATATCGATCTATTCGTTGTTGATGAAATATTGATGAATTTGAGTAGAGAAAATAAATCATCTTCTTCTCAATAGTCATGGAGTCTAATTGTGGTCGAACATCAGATTCATCTGTCATCAAGATTTGATTGTCATAGAAGAAAAGAAAAAGAAGTTTGAGAATGATGTTCACATCTGTTGTTCGACTAATGTAATTCGATAGAGAAAGATCGAGATGAAAAAGAATCGATAATCGATCATTATGATATTGACATTTGTCACCATAATATTGAAGTGGACAAAAGCAAAGAATAGAGTCATTTGTTGACAATATTCCAATACCTCGATTACACCAATAAGATGATAAAGATGATGATGATGTTGATGCATTGAATGAGAGAGATGGAGTGATAGGTGGATTGACATATTCATCGATAATGTATGCATCTTGAGGGAACTGGGGTAAGAAAAATATTTTTCGTTTAGTTCTTCTTTGTAATTGTTTTTCTGCTCGAAAAGGGATGATCTTCTTGTTATCAGTACTGGCATAATCACACATATATTCATCTTCAGCAAATGGACATTCGAAATATCTATCGCATCGAGCATCTAATAGACATGTTCCATTGAAACAGATGAAATCGTTGACATTCTGACAATTCGATGATTTGATTTGATGAGAACACCAGAATTCATCATCTATTTGGTTGGGACATCGAAAATCTTGTTGACAATGAAGATAAAATGGAATACAAGTGTTTGTTGATAAACATAAGAAAGAAGGACCAAGCATTGATGATCGAGAACAATGTTGGAGTGTCATTTGTTCATCAACGGCACCTGCACAATCGATCTTTCCATTACCAATTTGACGTTGATCAATGCAATAGAATTGTGGAAATGATAAGTGTGGATAAAGACAGAGGAATGAATCTGTTTGATTACAACTGTTGGAAAGAAAATACGATTTATTGTTCAAAGGAGGTGCCAATGCATTTTGTTGTTGCACCTTTTCCACGATCGCATCTAAGTACCGACGCTCATCGCCAGCATTTGAACAATCCCATTCATAATCAATTTTCCATCCTAAGTCGAAACATTGACTTGTTTGACATCGCTCTTCATCTGTGGGACACACCCACCATTGTTCACATTCGATGATATTCTCATCTCCTGCTGCATTGAGATCCCAAAATGTGTCACAATAAGAACGAAAAGGAATGACAATGTTCTGAATAAACATCTGTTCTCTGTCAGTTGAATTCCATGATTGTTTAATGTAATGACGAAGTAAAGAACATTGATCTGTTCGTTGATCATTACAACTCATTTCAGATAATGCAAAATTTGTTCCAAACCAGAACACATCGAATCTGTTATCACAATCCCACTTCTCATTTCCTAATGCCATTACACTTAAACATGTGACTTGTATGTTGGAACAACGAAAACGATAAACACGTGAACAACTTTGATCAATATCGATATGAAGATGTTCACTTTCATCATTCTTATTCAGACAATTGTCAAATCCATCTTTGCGACGAGTTATAGACATACATGGATTCCATTCATTACAAATATCAATCGATTCATTTTGACGATGACAATCTTCAACATCGGCAGAAACTTTTGTGTTAGAGGCGTCCAATTCACTTTGACATAAAAAATAATGGATCTTCCGAACAGCAGCATCCTGACTCGATCCCCATAGATACAATGTGCTAATAGAGATGGACGAGTCTCGACATTTGATTGTTCCGTTGATTAAAAACATTTTTTTCCCTTGTTCCCAAGTGGAGAATATATATGGAGCTATCAATGGACCTTTGGGATATTGAATTTTTCGATCAAAACAATCTTGTTGTAATTTTTCCCAACAGGTATCATTAAGAAAACATGGACAATTTCTCTCACCACCCCGAGATAGATCACATCGAAATAAATATTCACATGATTCCTTTTTCGTACGATTGATCAACAAAGGTGCTTTATATTGTTTACCTTCATGACATCGACCATTCGACATTGTCCAGGTTAAGGGATATCGATCAGTTTCACACATGAAATATTGATCACGTCGACTGTAACATGTCATATAATCTTTCCTGAACTGAAATGCAAGTCGATCACGAATACATTGTCCATCACCACATGACCATTGATTTGGTGGACAAATATGATCATCACATTGTGAACTCACACTTTCTTGGGCACAATCTTCACTTAATTTGTATTGTATTTCATCACTCCAATCCAAACAATCGAATTGACCATCAAGAAAATATAGATCAGGAATACACATTCCATTCATACAGCGATACTCATCGTCACCACAGACATTCATCTCTAATAAATCACAATTCATTTCATCTGATCCATCCATACATTGATGAATACCATCACAAATATCACGCCAATCGAGACACAACAGACCAGAGTAACATTTCAATGTCTCATAACAAATAATATCACCATGAATTTGGACTTTATTCAGATTTGTTTCTTTCATCTGCAATTGCCAGTCGAGTGTTTGCTGAAAAGTATCACCAAAAGGTAATCGATATTCACAGTTCTTTCCAAATGATGATGATGATTGAGTACATTGGCAAAGATATCCATCGATAGTAGAAGAGGAATTTCTTCGGTAACGAGAATATTGTTCAACTGAATCGATACCTGATTTCCATTGATGTAAGATTGTTGTGATATTGATATGATTGGATTGTAGTTCACTGAAGCGATGAAATTGACCTCCATTCTGCTGACAAGATGAAATATCTTTGTCACGAGTGAGATTGATCGGTTGTGAAGGACGACGACAATAATAAAGAGATTGTAGAATAACACAATCATAATATTCGAGTGAGAATCCATCTTTTGTATTATAGAGATATATTTCATTTTCGACGAAGGTGAGAATGATGATGAGAATTGTTCCTTTAAAGATAAACATCATCCTCTCATTGAATAAAAATCTCGGTTGAATGAGACGTGTCTTATCGATATATATATATAGTGAGAGAGAACATTCATCGTTGCCCACGATACACAATCATCATTGTCATGTTCATTAGAAACACGTTCATCAAATGCTAGAGATGATTTTATTGTGTTGACATTGCTCGACAAAGTGGTGACTGGTAGCTACATGAGAATAGGGCTGATTTTCTTTCATGTTCAGTGAAAATATTGATTTGTTTAGTGAAAGTTTCGAGGTTCTGATGGTTAATTATTGAGACAATTTTCGACAAGGTACCTATATGAATTCCTTCGCAGGTTCTGGAAATGGACGAGTTTATCGCGATATATTCGTCAAAACTGATAAAATAAATGACGCTGGGAAATAATAGGGGTTTCACTGAAAAAATAAGAAATAGAGATAATCGACAGGAGAAAAAGATGCGAAGTGGGAATTAGATTGATTTGATGACCACTTGAGAAAAAGAAATGAATGTTTTCAGGTGGTTGACCATGTTTTTTGTTAAATACTTTACAGTCATATACGTGTCGAGTTCTTTGTCATGAAATCTGATATTTGGAAAGCGATCTGGAGCGAATGACGTCAGAAAAGAATCGTTCATTTCATTTTCTTTTGATGCTAGTAGTAATAAAAACGAAGAAGAAGGTATAGATTTGCAGAAAACTGACAACGGTGATGCGATCAATACCTTGACAATCATCACGTGGAGATCCTTCATACTGAGAATCCATAGAAATGAAGAACACGTTTTCATTCAATATCTTTCAAAATCATCACATTCGAAAAGAAGAATATTGATTCATTGTGTTTCAAAGGCAATGCTCGATACACAGTGACTTGGTTATCGTCTCTGATTACAATTGTTGACTCTCAAGACGAACAAAAAGATGTACAGATGGATACTGTGTCTGTTTTTTTGCATGAGAAAATCAACTGTCAGTGTCACAGATCGTGAGATACAATTTCTATGCAAGCTTTATTTACAGAATAACAGACAAAGCACATCTACAATAGCTTCGAATAATAGTTTATATAGGCGAAGATGATAAAAAGACCATTCCATGATCATCACGGTTCCAAAGCCATCATATAGGGTAAGAACTGTACATAACAACTTCAACTCTTTGCATAACTTTTCAGACAGAGCTGCTCTTGAAGACAAAATTTAATCGCTTTTCATTTTACTTACTATCTCAATCGTAGTCGAACAACTATTAGTGCTTACAACACCATCAAGTGGAAAAAATCTCAGTAAAGGAGGTCTATTCTTTTGTCCAATCGATCTCGAAAGTCGCTGATTGGGGAAAACAATAATACTTCAAAATTAGATTGGACAATAGGACCACCATGAAAATTTCTGATTGACCAAGACAATACTTCCTCAAAATAGAGATCTGCAAAATGGTCCCGGTCCCGGGAGAAGTTTCTCTAATATATATTTTCAGAATTTTTACTATATTCTGATAAAAATATCTGCAAATCGCTATTTTTATTTCTAAATCTGATAAAAGGTTTTCATGAATTACAGTTCTGCCATCAAGAATCGAATGTTTTAGGAACTTGAGCAATTTTTCAAAAATGTAAAATATAATATACATATATTAGACTCAATCACGCTTTAAACATCCTTGATTGGTACAATGTTTTACAATGATTCTATTACTATTAGCGCAAATCGACTAGCTTTATTGTTACACTTATACATATTTGAGAAAATCCTTGCTGTCTGTTGGTAATAAGAAAAAAATGTAACACTTAAGCTTAATTTTACAAAAAAATTTTGGAACTAGTCATAAAAATTGTACCCCTATTCTTGCAGATTCTTAGGTACTTCTTCAGATCATAAATATTTCTTTTATCCTCAAATAGCACTGTGCTAATTGATACGTATAAAGGAAGTTTATGGTCTGGAAAACAGAGATGAGTAACTCTGTCCAACTTCACTCCGTTTTTCTAAAATCCCACTCCAACTCCAACTCCAGTTAGTGCCGCTCTAACTCCATACGGTTCGGCTCCATTTTTTCTAAAAACTCACTCCAGTTTGTTTCGTAGTGTTTTTTTGATCGTAACTAATGATAGTTTATTTATGAAGATAAGAGACGAGAACAAAAACTATTTTTAACACAGAGAACGAATCTATTTATATGTGCGCTGTTACGCAATCATCTGGGATATCGAGATGCAATAACCATGACCATCTTGCGTAATTACCTTGACCATATTGTTGCGTAATTACATATAGGTCTTTTCAGAGGATGAAACAGAAAATGATAATTTCTTAAGTTTTCGAATGAGATTTTCTACGCTTCCTAACAAGTTCCAACTCCGAGTTGGAGTTGCCGATCTTTGCTGAAGAAAAGTCGTTCATTAGTTTTGATACGTGTGAAAGTAGAAAATTTTAGCTATAATAAAGATCGGAACCAGGACTGACAAAAAAAATTCCCGGCCCGGGCCGAAACGGATTTGAAACGAAAAAAAAATTTAATCGGGGTCGAGATCGAGACTAAAAGAACGCCATTTTGCAGACTCCTGCCTCAAAATCTGGCTGGTTGATAGAGCGACCATGAAAATCTATGGTTGGTCAAGACAACATCACCCTGAAGCTGACTGGTTGGTGATCGGAGTGCTGTCTTAAAACTCATTCTTTTTCTTTCTTATTTTTGACGTTTGATGTTTGATCTTTGACCTGCGACAGACAAACAAACGCATTTCACTTTTTTCCGTATCGCTTTCCATTCAGTTGAGGGAACAAGCACAAATTCATAAAATTAAAGATAAAACTGGACATATGAAAAAATGTATATAATCTTGAGATATAAGTTAATATGAAAACAACTCTATGCCGTGTAATTGTAACTAATATATTAGTTGTAGCATATATACAGACATTTTCGATCTTACACAAGCACTTTTATCTTCTATTAAGACAAGTAACAAATGTTATAAACGAAAAGAGAATAAGAAAAATAAAGAATAAATATATATATATATATATGGGCGCGACGAACTTGACTGATACTCCATTTTGATAGTCTTATTGTAAGGATAAAACATACTATTGTCTGGATCATATGAGAGAGCATCCCAGATAACCTTGAATTATCCTAAATAACATGATGTTTTAACCTTACAATAGTAACGAAAAGCTACCACCCCACTCAAAAATCTGGTAGCTTTTCTCTACTATTATCAGACTAGAACATGGTATTGTTCAAAGCAATTCAAGGTTATCTGGGATCTTCTCTCACATGATCCGAGCAATATTATATTTTATCCTTACAATAAGACTGTATCAATATGGAATATCAGTCAAGTTGATCACGCCCATATATCATAATCTTTAATATCATAACATATAGAATCCAATATAAAATTTTTTACAATTATCACAAACATTGTTGTATGTAATACAATAGATCGTATACAATACTAAAATAGTCTAAATGTCAATTTAACCTAAAAAATAATATTCAAGCGTTATACTATACTTGAATTTTAGAAGTATATAGGTGTGAGAAAATTTATGTTACCTTGAGATTTACGTCAATATGCAAATACAGACATGAGTCACTTTTTTACCCAGCTGAGAAAAAATAATGTCATAAGGTAAGCTGTATATGGTATTTAAACTCTTAAACATCGAAAATTCTTTACTTTTAAACTTCATATTATCGTTATACTCTTTAAAATGGTACTGTTACCCAATACAAATTCAGTCATATCACAACAAGAAATAAGTAATCATAACAATTTGTAAGTTAAATCTAGCACATTATACATTCGATAAATATCAGATATCTGTTCATTTTTAGAATATATTCAACATTTGGTTTGCTTCCAGAGTTCATCTTTACACGAATATATAATATATTAATTGATTGGTCATCTGTAGATGTTCGTACGGTGCCTAATGTTATGTATCAAATTCGTTGTGGCACTGATGAACAAGATGAAACAATTGAATATCAAATCAATTGGTTTATTGATTGTGCTGAAACATACATTCATAATCATCGAAATTCATTTGGTACATACTGTTTAGAAGGTGAATATGAGGAAAAAATTTCGAGTATTGTCAATGACAATGATGATACAATCACATATGAATTTACCAGAAATGTGGATAATACATTAAATTCTGGTAAGGCGATACCTGGTACTCTTCGTCATGTAGCTTCTCGCTATCATTTTCCCGGTAATAAAATGCATGTTGATACTAAACATTTCCATTCAGTTACTCCAATTATCGGTTCTGAAGAACGTGTATTAACATTTTTGATTAAAAAAAAGTATTCAGTACCTATTGATACATTTATACTCAGTTCTGAACCCTATTTTCATGCATTATCTGACAATATGCGATCATCAACGGAAGACGAACGTCTTGAAATATACAATAAACTTCTTCATGTCTTAATAAAACTTTGTCATACACAATCGAAACAAAAAAAACTAATTAATTTCTCTTGAATAATCATATAAACTGCATTCAATAATGCATATTATTCTCAAATTAATATTTTTACTGAAACTATATTTGTTAATAATAATTAAATTATTTTAGTATAGTTTTAAATGTGTTTATTACAATTTTTTTTTACTTTTTTTCTCATAATTTTTTATATCAATATAACTATGCATTTATTTTTCTTCTCTTTTCTAATTAAAAACAAAAAGGTTTAAAATAAAAAACAAATAATAAACATTACAGATGTCTGTTTGTACTTTTGATTGGAATTCAAATGCATTTTTATGTCATCAATGACATGTGTAATACTTCTCAAATCTATAAAAATATCTTTTGTAGCTTCACATTTTTTTGCTTTAGAGGCATATTGACTGTCTATGTCATGTTAACCTTTGATGATACATTCATTCTTTTGACTTTTCTTTTGATTAAAGAATTTATTAAAAATAAATAGTTATATTAGTACCAAAAATTGAATACTATATGAATATAACAAAAAGAAAAAAAAACTCGAATACTGAAATAAAAATAATATTTAAATATTGTCATGAAATAATCGCCCATTCAATATTGAAAATTATTTAATTGATCTAAAATA
>JAJEKB010019981.1:0-17056 GCA_022393335.1 Macrotrachela quadricornifera
ATTTTTATAATAAAATCATCTATTCTTATATTATAAATTACAAAGATACTTAGTCATTTGGATTTGTCTCTATGATAAATATTCATAATGATTTTTTGTTAATCAGAGTGAGGGATTATTATTGACGAAGCACGTACATATTTCGTTCACGTTTCATCATAGCCACTAATAAAGAGGAGAGAAAAAAAAGTGAAAGATAGAGAGAATTGGTCTCTATTGTTTGGCTTAGTGAACGAAGGCGGGAGGAACACTAATAATCTATCTATTCGATCATTCATAGAGAGAGAAAGAGAGAGGGAGGGAGAGAGAAAGAGCGAAAGAGAAGGCATGATAAAAGTAAAAGCATAAAAGAAGATGAATACTGTCACAATACGTCCTTCCTTTTGTCAATGAGAGTCATAAGCAAGTATATTTCATAGATATAAAACAAGATTCAACTTTACTATCATTGTCAATCGGATCTCAAACGATATTTTTGTTACCTTTGAATGAATATGATGAAAGTTTTACTTTCAATTCTTATGGTTTTTCAAGGTAAGATTTTTAAAGATCGATTTCGATTTTCCTTATCAATTCCATAGCTAAGTTATATTACTGATTAAACACTGTTTGATCATAGTTGATCATTAAAGACATAAGAGGAAAAAACAAATGAGAAATCTATTTGTTATTAATCCCTTGCTACTTTACTTATAACGTTTTGATGATGATAAACATATAAACAAATGTATACGGAAATGTGACAATCTATATTTGAATATTTATGTTTAATTTTTCCGCCTTATTGATTAATTCATATCGAACAAATGATAATGAGTAATAAACAAAAAAACATTATAATAAGAATACTTTGATATCAACATACATGTGTAGGCGTGGTCCCGACGTATTAAGATCCCATTTTTTTTTCTTTTTTGTTATACATGTTTTGTTTGTACTTGCTTAACACGCACGTCATCTTGGTCGGTGCGGATAACCTTTGGATGAGCAGGGACCAAGAAGAAAGAGGATGACGTTTACTGAATCACATACTTACAATTGTACATGTTTCTTGTTTGTCATGATCCATATAAAAAAAAGAAGAAGAAGAAAAAAGAATCCGACACTTGCACAAAGAGACCAATGTAACTTCCCTGAACTTTACTCATGAATTATAGAATAAGAGACAAAGATAGATTATGTAATTTATACGTATATGAATATGGTGCTAACACCAAAAAATGTATATATGTTGTCTATTCTCTTGATGATGGTCAATTTATTTTCAAAAAAAAAATGTTGTCAAAAATATTTATCTTTGATGTTTAAATTTGAATAAAAATGTAGCATTATTTTCTTTTAGGAATGTTTAATGTTTATACAACTAATTCAGTTGAAAATTATGTAGGATGTTTTAAAGATAGTCGTTATGAACGTATATTGAATGGTCTTGTTAAACCTTTGACTTCATCATCTATGACAATTGCTCTATGTACTAATTATTGTGCCGAACATGATTTTAGCTTTGCTGGATTACAGTTTAGGTACGAAATAAAAGTGTAAAGCTTTTTATCCTTGAATGAGATATAAGAAAAAAAAATCAATTTTTTATTTGTATATATGTATAGATCGGAATGTTATTGCGGTAATCATTTGTTAACAAAAACGAAAAATGATGTAAAAGAAAATGATGATATATCAAATTGTTGTTCATGGACATGTTCAGGACAACTTAATGAAACATGTGGTGGTCATCTTTGTAATTCTGTCTATCATGTTAATGGTACTTCACGTAAAAAATTGAGTAAATATTATTAGAGAAATATCAATGAAAAATGGTATGTATTTTTATTATAGTGACTGTTACTAGTGCTAGTTTGTCAATGTTACCATCGGCTTGTCGAAATAATCCATGTCTTTATGGTGGAACATGTATTTCAAATTTATTGCCATTGGCTAATAATTCTTATCAATGCCAATGTATATCGGGTCGTATTGGAATCAATTGTGAATACCGTGAGTATAATATAAGAATCAGCAAAAGATTCATATCTAAGTTAATCTATTTTCTCTTGTTAAATGTTTATTTATTGACTTATATAAATTTTAAATTTAGCTGATCCATGTCGTTCATCAGATGTTTGTCTAAATGGTGATTGTGTTTCTTTTCCCGAAAATGGTTCATTTGCTTGTCAATGCCGTTCGGATACATGTTTATCATCACAAGCAATATGTAATACATCAAAAATAACAACATTAACATGTAAATGTCCACCAAATCAATATGGTAAACAATGTGAATTATCGTGTCCATGTCAACATGGTGGTCGTTGTATTATTCAAGAAGATAATTCAACTGCATTATGTCGTTGTGATGAATCACGTTTTTATGGTGATTTATGTGAAAATATATCACCATGTGCATCACAACCATGTTATATGGGTGGAACTTGTATAAGAAATGATACACAATTTGTATGTAAATGTTCAGCAAATCGTATTGGAAGTCAATGTGAAAAAAATGATCCATGTCAAGTTCATCCATGTGTTGGGTATGAATTGATTTTATTTTTTTTTTCAATAATATTTATATAGATTAGAAAACAAGATATTTGATCCTTTTCTTTTCTTGATTTTTCTAGAAATAGTACATGCTATCGTATTAATGATTATACATATAAATGTGTATGTGATCAAGTTCATACGGGAAAAAATTGTCAAAGTAAATAAAAAAATTTGATATATATTTTCTTTTCTTACTGTTGCTTGTAGATGTTGTTCCTACAATTAATCGTTATGGCTTATTTCATAGTGCATGTGTTCGACCAACTGATTGTGATATATCTCTTGGTTTAATTTGTTTTCCTGAACATCGTTGTGCTTGTATGGACGGTTATACATGGACAATAGATAAGGAAAAACCACATATAACCGGTCGATGTGAATTAATTAATACTTGTTTACAATCACCATGTCTTAATCAAGGGCAATGTGAACAACCTAATGGTACAAGTGATTATATATGTCATTGTCGACAAGGTTTTGCTGGAAAAAATTGTCAAATACAATCACGTGATCGTTCAAATCAATGTTATACAGGATTCTGTTTAAATGGTGGTTCATGTTATGTTAATCATATTGGTCAAATGGAATGCCATTGTTTACCTGGTTTCATGGGTCGTCATTGTGATATAGCTATAGGTCCATGTTATTCAAATCCATGTCCACATCCTGAATCTGTTTGTTTAAGCGTACAAGATGGTTTTGTTTGTTTATGTAATGATAATCAATTATTAGAACCATATTGTAATATATCAAAATATTGTCCTGGTTCAATATGTAATGGTCGTGGTATTTGTTATAATACATTAAATGAAAATTCTTATTGTCGTTGTTTGGAACCATATACTGGTGCACATTGTACATTAATTGATACATGTTCTACAGAAAAAAAATGTCATCCATCAGCAACATGTATACCAACGGAAACAGGAAGTTATTGTGCATGTCCACCGGATCGAACAGGACCAACATGTCATGAAGGTTAGGATAAAAAAAAATAAACTAGTTTATTTATTTTTGCATGACTAAATCATGTTTCATATATATACATGTATAGAATATTGGCTTGATCCATGTTTAAGTAGTATAACAACGTGTTTACATCATGGAACATGCACATCATCTCCTGCTTTATCATTATCTTCTTCTTCTCAATCATATAAATGTGCTTGTACAGAAGCATATACGGGTTCACGTTGTGAAATTGAATTACCTTGTCCATCACAACGTTGTCTTCATAATGGAACATGTCAAAGAAATGCACAGTTTGGTTATTTTGAATGTTTATGCACGACTAATTATTTAGGAACAAGTTGTGAACGAGGTGTCTTTAAAAGAAATAAATAAACAAAATCTTAGTTTTTTTTTTATTTAATAATTTTTATTATTATTTAGCATTATTGATTACAACTTTACCAAGTCCATGTGCAATATTACCTTGTTTTAATGGTGGCACATGTTCAGAAACATCAGTTGGAGGTTTCGTATGTGTTTGTTTACCAAATTTTACGGGTGTACGATGTGAAGATTTGGTAACAATGCCATCAACAACAATAACAACAACAACAACACTAACAATAATAGCAACAACAATCGAACAAATAACTCGAATAATTGATGTATGTAAAGATAATCCATGTTTAAATGCAGGAAGTTGTATACCAAATGGTGTTGGTGGATTTGTATGTCAATGTCTTAATGGATTTATTGGAAATCGGTGTGAAGCTCGAAGTAGATACGATTTTAATTTATTAAAAAGAAAAAAAATATATTTTTTTCACTTAGCTGACATTGCACCATTACAAAGTCCAGTTTTTTCATTAATTAATGTATGTTTAATTGTTTAATTTTTTTGTATGAGAAAAAATGTATCATTTTAATTATTTTTATTTAGCTTGCTTGGATTATACCCATTGGTCTTCTTCTTCTTGTTGTTATAACAATGTTAATTGGTTTTATTTGTTGTCGAAATTCATCACGACGAAGGTAAAATTTTTTAATTTATCATATTTGAGTGTTTCAATTTTATTTATTTAATTATTAATGTCTTTTCATAGAGAAGAAAAATCCGAAATCAGGATTTTAAAAACCAGTCTCTAGAGGTATTATTATAAACTAACTAATCTATTTTTTGTTTGGAGGATAGTATTATTCATAAAGCAGAATTATAAATTAATTGGGTTGCTCTTGGCTAAAATATTCTTTTATGATTGAAAATTTTATTAGATTGTTTCTTTTATATATTTAGTAAAGAAGAACCTGTTTATATGTTTGATCAAGGATCTTATCCAACAACAGCTATCACTGGACATACAAAATATCGAGAATATTCCAATCCAGGTTTTGTTATTTCTTCCAATATGCCTCGAGAGTAGACTTTTGTTTCTTTTTTTTCTCTCTCTCTAAATTTGTTCATTTTGGCATCTGTTGTAAACATTAATTAATTTTCTCTTTTTAATACATTCTTTTTCTTTATATGGTTTTGTTTTTGTGTTCTTTTATAATCATAAAAATGACAAACACACAGTATTCGACACATGAACAATGGTAGTGTCGGGGGGGTAAACTTGTTTTTTTTTTAATGATATTATGAAATTGTAATAAACTTTATCATCTATTCTAAGTTTTCAATATTAGTCAAGATTTATGCAGGTATATCGTTTTATCAGAAATAAAATATTTACTTGAACATGATACATTCACAAAAATCATATTATTATTATAATAAAAACTAAATAGATACATATGCGATTAAAGGCAAAATATATTAAAGAATTTAATTGTCAGATATAACCTACGTCAAGAAAGTCTTGGTACAAAATGTTCGTCCATTTTTAGATCATTTAGAAACGACTCCTATGAGCAAAAATAGTCATTTAGATTCAGAATTTTATGCTCTTTTCGAATACGTGTCAAGCAATTTTTTTTGATGAAAGCTTAGTGAACTATAAAATTATTCTTCTAGAGAGCTCAAAACGATGTTTGTACACAGAAAAATCGAAATTTTCTGCAATTCTTAACCTGCTTGATTTGAGTTTTAAAACAGTTTTAGGTCAACCATCTTGTATAGCATTCAATTCTCTACAAGATGAGCTAATAATATAATCGAAATCGTGAATCACTAGAAGCTTGTGGTTCTTTTTCCGAAAGCTACTTCCGATACAAAGCTGTTTTGTCAAAAACTCGAGTTTTCAAAAAACCACCTTTTTGAAAAATAATATATCATTTACCTTCAATCCAATAAAACAGATAACAAAATAGCACATTTTGTAGAGAGTTGAACGCTCTACAAAACTGAATAGTTCGAAAATGTTTCTCATTTTGTATTAAATGGGTTTGAATTAAAATACAAAATGAGACGAAATAAAACTCTGTACAAAAATCATTTTGAGCTCTCTAGAAGAATGATCTTATAGTTCACTAAGCTTTCATCAAAAAAAATTGTTTGACACGTATTCGAAAAGAGCATAAAATTCTGAATCTAAACGACTATTTTTTGCACATAGGAGTCGTTTTTAAGTGACCTAAAAATAGACGAACATTTTGTACCAAGACTTTCTTGACGTAGATTAAATGAATTACAATATTATAGAACTTACAAAAATTTTTGAAATATTTCAAATAAAAATATAAAAATTTTTCGATCATTCATTAAGAATTTCAATTGTTTCTATTATCTTCCGATAATTTCCGATTATGTGACCATTCATTACGATACTACGAAGATAATTTCTAACAGCATCTCGATGAACAGCTCCAGAAACAGTTCTACCTTTAACACTGGCAAGAAAAGTAGCAAACATAGCTTCATCTTCGATTGCAGGTAGAATATATTCAAAATCTGGTTGTGTGCCATGTAATCGTTTTAGAGGAATCAATGGATCAATATATTATAATTCGAAAAGTTTTCATCTCTATAGGTCATTATTTTATGACTTTTTGATACTTATAACTTTTCTCTCAACAAATGTGGCACGTTGTTTTTCACACTCTGTAGTTTTTATACGTTCAGCTGAATGGTCGTGCAATCAAGGAATAATACATAGTTTTTGAATTCTACTAATTTGAAACTAACTCGTTGGTGAGAAATATTTTCACAAAACTGAAATAGACAATTGACTGAAATGCATCATTGTTTCTAAAACTGACTACTAATTTAAACGATACTTAGACAAACATGGTAAAAATTGTATTTGTCAAACTTTGTAAAATTAGCGAGAAGTTTATGTTTCTGACTAAGTACAAAAATATCTTTTGAATCGGTAAATAAAAATTATTCCGAAAAAAGTTGAATATTTGCTTTCATTCCACAGTATTATCTGTCTAAACAAGATTGTAATAGTCTAGTTTATATACGACTATATATTTTACTTTCACATAGTTATGTCAAACATGTGATTCATCGAGAGAAAAGAGTAAAATTAGGGACGTAATTCTTTTGTTTAAATGACTAACAGTAAGTGAATACATTTCTGAATGTTACAGGCGCTGCCTTTCACACTATGTCCACATATAGGTCATTTTTTTTCTCTTCAGTTCTTTTCTCTCTCTTCTTCTTTCTATACATAATATCAAATATTATATTCCTCGTTGGTATGATATCGATATATCTTTTTCTATCGCATACATATATACGTATCTCTAGTCGACTTCTCCCCAACAAAGTCCCCAGTGAGCCCATGTCGGGAATCCCCAGGGAGTTAACAACGGAATTCAGGATCTCCTCGGGAATTTGATGAGTATTATCAGGAACTCTCCAGAAAGATATTTTCAGAATCCTTTGAAGAGTTCAAATTCATGAAAATTTTAGAGGAAACTTCTAAAATTGGGGACTCTCCGGAAAGTTTAAGGGAGTTCCTGGAGAAATGTAGCTCCCAGGGACTTCCGACATGGATTCCCTGGGGATTTCATTGGGAAGAGCCGATTAGGGCGTGTTTCTCTCTAGTCAAATGCATTCATCTCTTTTGTATCTCTACCTATTTTTGAAACGTGTGTTTTTTCATTTTTAAATAAAGCATAAGAAACCATTTAAAGAATATGTTTTCCCTAATACTGAACGTAACTTGCGGACGTAATTATTTCGATCTCACACAAACGATATCTGTTTTTTCATTTTACTATTTCTGTTGATTTCTTAATTTCTCTTTTTTGTCCGTACATATTGTGTGCATTTTTGTCTATATATTCATTGGTTAATATTTATTTATAATGACAAACGAATCAACGTCTTCATCTTCGTACATGGATTCAAGCAAAAATAATACTTTATATGATAACAATGATGATTGTAGTGATATAAAAATAAACCAACAAATTGTAATAAATGATGTCTTAGCCATTAAATGCGATGAGGGTAATTATATTAATAACGTTTTCATCTCTAAAATTTCAACAAACATATGAATGTTTTATTTATAGGTTATTTCAAGATTGGCAAAGTATATAAGATTAATGATAACTCTATTACTCTTACTTTATTTCATTACAAGCGATGCATGAAATCTTAACAAACTATACAGGAAAATGTATTATTTAATTTTAGTAATATCGCTTCTAAATCGATTTTCGAATTGACTTATAAACAACAAAAATCTTTAATAAATAAAATAATTGAATTAAGTATGTGATCATTTATATTCATTAATAAAATTTAATCTACAGATTTTCTCTAGATGATAATTGTAGTTCTCTGATTCGGATGATGGTCGATGTCGAACGAAAAGATGAGGTGTGCGTTTTTTTCTGTTGAACACAATATTTGAACAGAGAAAATTGTTTATTTTTTTTCCTTCAAATTCAATCATTCGTCTGAACTATAGACAGGTTATCATATAAACGTTCTTGTCTATTATTCTTTCTGACTTTCATTGTTCGTTGAAAGCTATATAAAACATAATAAAATATTTATTTTTTAGGTGACATTCAGTTTGAAAATGACAATTGGAAAAATTGGTTATTACTGAAGATCCTATAGAATTATTGGAAGAATTAATTGATAATCAAGCTATCGAATTGAAGAAAATAATGTCTTATATTTTTGATCATATTGCACAAATACAAGATGATACAAAGATCCAATGTTTAGCTAAACTTATTGCTCAAATATGTGTGAAACAAAAATCTTTGTTCGATATTAATCATCAGCTGAACTTACTCGGTAGTGAACAATCAACATCACCAAAACGAATTTTTTTGAAAAAAATTTTTATTCTAAATTATAGTAAATGATGATTTTCTATTTGTGCATTTTTAAAAAATATTAACTAATATTGTTTATATAGGTGATATGATCGGAAAGAGTGCGCCTGCCCTAGTTGACTTCTCCCTAACGAAATCCCCAGGGAGTACATGTCGGAAATCTCTGGTAAGTTAACGACAGAATTCAGGAACTCGTCGAGGATTTCATGGGTATTATCAGGAATCCTCCAGAAAGTTATTTTCAGAATCCTCTGAAGAGTTGAAATTCATGAAAATTTTAGAGGGAACTTCTAAAAATAGAGGAGTTCCTTGAGAAATGCAACTCTCCTGGGATTTTCGACATGGAGTCCCTAGAGATTTTGCATTTTTTGGAGAACTTCCTGGGGATTTCGTTGGGGAGAATCGACTAGGGTGATGATTTGGATTCATTTTTTCTGATCAACTATGCTCAATTATGTGGAGTTTTCCCCTCATGTTGAAATTTGTTATTTTTTTTGTGTCAAAATAAAAAAATGAGTATATGTTCGTTCTTCAATAAAAGTGAATGATTCATTAGCAAAACATCTTTCAGTCAACTATATATCAAAAAAAGTTTTGAAAAAAATTATCTTGATACGTTATTGTGTTAGTTACGTTGTTCATCTTTGTATGAAATACTAAATAATAAATGTATTTCTCAATAAAAAATAAATTATTGAAACAAAAGAGAAAGCCATTGATTTGTTTTATAATTCGTTTAATTATTTTCTTTTCTTCGTACATTATAGAATACACACTTAATAAAATAATTATCGATCTAATTAATAAGCGAATCAACAGTGGTTTTTCTTTGTTTTCAAAGAATATAATACAACAGACCTTGTCGATAGACTGATATTCTTTACCGCATAAATATTTCTGTTAGTGATTGATGATAATATTAAATAGAATAAATGTTTTTTTAGCTTAGAAAGTGAAACTTCAACTCCTATTGAACATATTCATCAACCAAGTACGGCTTGCGAGTGTGAGTGATCAAATTACTGGGACGAGTGCTCGAGGATTCTTATATGTAGTTATATTTTTCGTGTACCATAAGAAATACTCATCTTTATTTTTTTCGGAAGGTTTAGCAAAACATTTATGCGCTAACACGTATAAAAATAGAATGAGACCGCATATTAAAGAAAAATGCAGTAAATATATGAAAAATAGAAGAAAATTATTTTAACGACTTATCTATTTCATCTTTTATTCTTTTTTAGATGAATCAATCGTACTGTTTTAATGAATGGTTGTTTCAGGGAAAGAAAACCGACTTTTTCTTTCTAATTATTCAATTTTTATTTTCTAAGTTTTAGGTAGAGTTTTCTTATAAATTAATAAATAGATTTTTTCAGACTGATGGTGACAATCAATAAAACAAAAATTGTATTATAAACGATTGTCGGAATAGTTTAGTGATTTCTAGTTTTCAATTCATGTTTTTAAGATAAAATCGTCAAAACAAGATTCTTCTTTGTTACGAAAGATAGGCTTATTACTTCTCTGATGCGTTTATGAATTGCGTAGGTCGTAGAAAACCTAAAACATCAAAATGTAGTATTAAAAGTCGTACTTCATTTCCCATTTTCCTCTTCCTATTGGTAGTAGTAGCCTTATACAAGCTGAGAAGCCTTCTAGTAATATTAGATGATGATTACAAAAGAAAACTTCAAACTCATTAATTTTTTGTCAAAGAATCATATCTTTATTTAAGAAAGCCAGGCAAGATAGAGCATATATATTGTTTCATAACAAGCTAAAATAGAGAATGCTTCTATTAGAAATTTCACAAGTAGTGAGTTTCGTGTTGTACAATTTCGTAGAATTGTAATGATAAACTTTTCTTAGAAGAACTAATTGGTAAATTAATATATGCATTGGATCAGTTTTTTGTCGTTTGTATTGTGTAATTGCACGAACCTGTTCGGTTCAGTTCGAAAAATTCTGCCAATTCCAAACTTGATTTATTTATCGCGATAATATAAAAGACTTTTACTCTTTTTAATATTCTTTTAAACAAAGAACGATCTAACATCTTGCTAGAATAGTGCCTCATATTCATTAAATAACGAAATCAATATTATATTGCACTTCAAAACGACGTTTCATTTTTCTTTTATTTTTGTTATATAACAATAAATATTACATGACACATACAAACAAACATAGATCGATTGTTTTTTTTTCACAAGCATAGATAAATGAAAGTGACTTAAGATAAAAACTAAAAAAAGGACCGTTCTTAAATAGAAGATGATTTGATCGCTAGATTTATATGCATTAAAATAAAAATTTCGAATAAAGAAATAGAGATTAAATAGAAAGAAAAAAATTGAAACAATGACAACAAAAAAGAATGTATAAGCTCGACATTTAAAATAAATAATATTTTTTTTACCACCGTTGTTAACTGTTTCTTTTTATTTTTCCTTATTCACGTTTACCCAATAACATGAGAATATACATGAAGATATAAACTACATCAAGATATAACATAATCGATGCAAATACATGATCTTCAGCACTTATTTCATGTCGTTTTCCACCTAAAATTTAATCATTTATTATTTATTTTATTATATTTTCTACATACCCATAATCAATTGTGTATCAACAGCCAAGAACTAATTAAAAAGAAAATAAGAAAAGAAAAAATTATTAAAATCTTTTTATTTCTTTTGTTGAATAGAATCAATATTTTACTTACAATCGAAAAAGCTAAAGCTCCAAGACCAGCATAAACTGTATACCAAATCTAAAATAAAAATATTCAAAATAATATATTTTTATTTTCTTTATCTAATATTTACTTTTGAATAAGTAAAAATACAAACAAAACCAAAAGCCATCAATGCTAATGAAATAACAAATAAAACTCCAAAACATGATGTAAAATCAAATTTTGTTTGAAATGAAAATATTGTTACACCCAAACAAACAAAACTTGTTATACCAACAGCAATAAATACTGATTGAATGTCATAATATGCTGAAATCATACCCATCTAAATTAGAAAAGAAAAACATTTATATATCATCAATTTATATAAAATTATTATACCATATAAGCCATTGACAATGTCTATGAAAAAAAAAATAAAATATTTTTTTTTAGTATAATAAAATTATTTATTTTAATTACCAAAAGACTAAGCAAAACAAGATTCAATGGAAATCGACGTCCAACACTTTTACAACAAGCTAATGCCAAATATACTACTAAAAATATAGCGTACGATGTCCAATAAGCCCATTGGCCACTAGGTGATCGAACATATCGACGAACTTCAGGTCTATATTAAAAAACATATAAAATATTGTACTATTGTATAAGAAAAAAATCTTTTAAGACAGAAATCACAAAAATATTGATCACACTTGTATAAAACTAGTTATAGTTGAATTTATTTTTGGAATATTTTAATTCATAATTCAAACTAGAAATGTAAATTCAAAATATTAAGTTTCTTTTGTGTATTTTTGAAAAATATTGAAGACTACGAACACATTTTTTACCTTTGTATGCGATTTAACTATTCAATGTACTTATTGTAGTTTCTACTAAAACTCATGCATCCTACAGCTCAATAATTCAAATGAAAATAGAATGGATAACCAAAAATCTTCTCTAAACTGTTTAAGTCGTGTGGATAATCTTTAGATAGATATTAAGCTATATGAGACCAATTAATTATGGGATTATACATCGATAAAGCTGTTCAAAGTATTGAACTTTGACAATATTTCTTGTCATTTTTTCGAAGTCTGGTTAATTATTAGCTCTTTTTAAGGATTGCAAATAATCTCAGTTTAGGCGATATAGACATCAGATAGCTAAAATTTTAACATTCTTGAGTAAACTTCACTATGGCGAAATGTTTCATTCATTTATTAGATTAAATTCTAATCTTAATACAAAAAAAAAGAAACAAGTAATCTACTTATTTGTATTTGAAAATCGAAAATGAAATTCATCGATTCCTCTCCAGTTTGGAAGTATTATTACTTATTAAAATCTATTGTAAAGGCTATTTTGCATAAAACTCTTTTTTGTATCTTTTGAGATCTTTCAGAATTCTAGACGATGAACACAGGCAGAAAATACATCAAAGTAGTGTCCTGCAACCGGGTCGGGTACCCGGCACCCGACCCGACGCCGGGTTCGGGTACAAACCTGTCGGGTCGGGCCGGGTATCGGGTAAAAAAAAAATTTTCGGTTCCGGGTCCGGGTATGAGGTTATACCCGACCCGACCCGACCCGAGAATTGATGATTAGTATTTAGCGAAACTGGTCAAATTTTAGAAACACGAAGACAACAACTTAGTTCTGAGTCACTTGACTCACTTGTTTTTTTGCGAAATTTTAAATGATATTCTTTTGTTGTTTATTTTATTTATTGATGATGTAATTAAAATAATATTATATTTTGTCATATGAAATAAGTTCTAAAAGCATAGTATGGCTTTGAAAAGCTCTGCTGAATATCAATTACTTTCGGGTCGGGTCGGGTGCCGGGTACCGTTATTCGGGTCCGGTTCGGGTTCGGGTGTAAGATGGTCGGGTCGGGTCGGGCTCGGGTATTAAAAAAAAGTGTCGGGTCGGGTCCGGGTGCGAAAAGTCGTACCCGTGCAGGACACTACATCAAAGTACGGAAAAGCAATATTTTTGAATTTTTATGACTTAATCACAAAAATTGAACGATTGTAATCTTCAGTATTTTTCGCAAATGCATTAGAAAAATCTAATCTTTTAAATTCGTAAATTTCATGACATGGTCTTTCGTTTCAGCTAAAAAAATTTAAATATAAAAGTTATGCACAGCCGATTCTTCATAATTTTGATCAATCTCCTTATGATTTATTACTTACAATGGAGGTGTTTGTATTGTAAGATAAATCGACTAGACATATTCGGCTTAAATTAAAGCTTTAACTGCCAAACTAACAAATTTAAAATACTATGTGTCATTGGCATACCTAGAACAAGTTATTTAAATTTCGAAATCTATGAAATTAAGTATAAAGAATGAATGAGAAAAGAGTTTGTCTATTATTGTAACGACAAAACATAGGATTATTCGGGTCAATCTAGGGATTATTAAGGATGCACTTTCATATAGTCCGAATAACACTATGCTCAATTCTTATAATGGTAAGATGAATTTTTTCTATGGCTTATAAAAAAGAGCAGCTTCTATCAACCACCAAAAAAACTCACTCCACTAATACAAGGACAAATTCTTTCCTCATTCATTTTTTATACCTAATTTCACAGACCTTGAAGTTTAAATAACTTGTTCTAGGCGTGCCAATGGCACATAATATTTTAAATTTGTTAGTTTGGCAGTAAGAGCTTTAATTTGATCCGGTGATATCCAGTCGATTTAACTGACAATACAAATACCTTTTTATCCAGGTTATCTTTTCTAATAGAGAAGTTCAAACTCTAGTTCTTGGAAAGAGGACATCGTATAAGTCATAATAACTACATATTTCAAAGGAGAGACAAAATTAATTTGCAGAAAAATGAAATTCATACATCAAATAAAACACTACTATCTGATGATTTCTGACTTTGATTTATTATTTAATCATAATATGAACATACGTAAAGTGAAAGATTGAAATGATACCAAATGTAACCAATAATTGAAGCATAAGAATAGAATAGACCTGATTATAATATTCGCAAATTTAAAAAAGAACAAAAATATTATTTTTATGTAACAAACCTTTCGAATAAATGCACGACGAATTTTCTTATTTTCAAGACCATTAAAACTACCCCATGATTGACGTTGTTCCACCTCTATTTAGTTAAAAAATCATAATATTAAATAAATTGAATACAGAACTTCTGCTATAAAACAATTATATTATGTTAATAAAATAAAATTCATAGCACATAACTATTAATCCGAAAATATTTTTACTCTTAGAGCTATATTTAAACAAAAAAATAATTATATTATTAACTGTAATAAGAAAATGTAAGTTAGTAAAAGTACGTCTACCATGTGTTTTGTTAATAGGTGAATGTTAAATAATTATAGCTTTAATTTAAAGTCTATTAAAGCAAAAATATAACGTCAAGAAAAAAAGAAGCGTAAAATGTTCTAACATTAACAAAATTAGTTTATGAAATAATTAAAAAAAACAAAAGAATTTTGTTGATAAATATACGACATATTAAATATCGAAAATTTCTATAAATCAGATTTAGTATGATTGTACTTACATTGATCTTTATATATTTTTCAAAAACTCTATTAAAATGATATTTTCTAAATAAAAGTATCTATTATTCAATTTTCTATGAAGACGAATAGACATAAAGATTATACGGTAAATAGATATCGATAAAAATAATATTAGTCTAGCAGAAATATCACTATAATTTCAAATAGAGTAAATAATGGATTTTGTATCAAATGAAAGCTTATCGAAAATGTGTTTCTTTCATATAAATAAAGAAGAACTGCCGAAGAGTAATCAAATAAGCTATATTCTAAAAGTACTGAGTAAACCAAAGTTACATTTGTTTTTTTATTATTTATTAAATTCGTAAAAGGTAAGGATACCTTTGCTATAGTCAGTACTCTTAGAGTATAGTTAGAATTTGACCTCTCTTTCAAAATAGAAAATACATATTTTTACTAATAAGAATTCTAACAACCAGATATTTCAATCTATTTATTTCATATCTAACCTTTAGGAAGTTCACCATGAGGTACAACAGGTGGAGGCTGAAATGGCATTTGATTTTGTTCATAACCAGCAGCTATATTTGGATCAACATATGGAGGTACAGGTTTTTCGCCTACCAAAGTATCAAACAGAAGAAATTCTTATTAAATAGTTAAATGTAAATATGTTTTTAAATAACAACCTTAGATTTGATATTAAAATAGAAGCAATAAAACAACATTAAAATTATTAAAAAGAAGAAGCAGACGATGATATAATTCATTTTTAGTTATTTTGCAAAAAATAAAAATTTGCTGTTGATTGAATAATTAAAACAAAGAAATAAGAATAAGCAAGCATAAAGAATACATATATTTAACAAATAGAAAAAGAAAAAAGAAAATTTTTCTATACCATGTTGTGATGAATATTGTCCAAAAGCATTTGTTTGTTGAGATGGATATGAATTTTGTGATGGTGGATAATATGAATTTTGATCTTGATTCATTATTCACACTTATAGATTAATTTCAAAAATTAAAACAAAAAAAAGATTTAGTTCAATTATTTTAACTTACAATAAAAAACTGAAAGAAAAATTGTTGTTTAGAATGATATGATAAAGAGTTGTTTTACAAGAAATCTACAATGAAATATGGTAAAATTAAAAATAAAAATATCTTCATACAATATAAGTGTAAAACACAATTTCTATTTCCTTATACGCATCGTTATTGTTCCGTTATAGTTCTTTTAAACACGTGGGCGATATTACTGAAATAACGTAGTTAATAATATGATTACTTATAGCTGCTGTTTTTGTCGTTCTTATGTCGAGTTTTTTTTTTTAATATAAAGGTGTTCACTGGAAATGTCATGTCTTTTTTAAGCTAATTTTCTCGCTTTAATATTCTTCGTCGGAAAAGATCATTAAGAGAAAAGAAAAGAAAGGTTTCTGCTAGTTAGTTTTATTAAATTATTTAAGAAAATAATTTTAAAAAAAGAATTAATAAAATAATCTATTCAAATTATTTCTTCGAATAAAAATGTATTTATTTTTAAATAAGATTTAAAAACAAAAAATGAATTTTTTTCTTTTCCTAAAGCGACATCTATAAATTTCAATTTAATTGGTTTAGGATTTAGAGGTTTTTTACGTCAACAAATTTTTTTATGGTTGATGTTATAAAGAAATTTTTTGTTTTTGATCTTACTGTCTTTTTTTTTCTTCTTAAGATTAAGAAAAGAAAAAAAATATATATTCTTTTGTTTATTTAAACATGGGTATTGGTGGACATAAACATCATTATAATGATAAACATATTGAACGAGAAATGAAAGGGATTGGTGATACTGTATGTTAAGAGAATTAAAAAAAAATAAATAAATTATTTTGTTTTTTCTTTTCTTTTTAATTAAAATAGGATCCATTAGCAAAATTAAAAGAATTATGTGGAGAAGATCATGCATGTGAAGCATTGAAACATCGTTTACAAGAATGTACGGATAGAGTTAATAGTAAACCATGGACAAAAGAAACATGTAATGAAGAATTATTAGATTTTCTTCATTGTGTTGATGAATGTGTAAGAAAATATTCAAATTA
>JAJEKB010019982.1:0-17623 GCA_022393335.1 Macrotrachela quadricornifera
ATGCAACTTCGAAATAACCTCAAGGTTCTCGTGGTAGCTATACTCACCCACACCCACACCCTCACCCTCACACCCACCCTCACATACTGAAGCAAAATTAAATGTTTTAGGTCATATATTTACTAATGCAGAAAGTATTAATATTCGAAATGGAATTTGGTGTGCCAATTTAAAACGTCGAACAATTATTTCAACATAAACACTAATTCTTCCGTTTTTTTTGCTTTTCTATCTTTTTGAAATTGAATTATTATTCGTCTTTTGCTTTTTTTTTTTTGAATTTATTATTCACTATTATTTTATATTTATTTCTCTTCGATTACTTTCAGATAATCTACGAATAATGATTCATATAATAATATTCGTCTTCTTCTTCTTATATACAACTACTTTATCAAATCAACAGCAGCAGCAGCAATTGATTTTATCTAATACAAAACAATATAAATTAATTAAATATAATACAAATAATAATATTACTCAAAATAAAACAATAAAATATCAATGTGAACATCAAATGACTTTTAATGAAATGAAAAAATTATTAGGTCAACATTCATGTATACTAATTAAAGATATTATGATACATGAACATAATAATACAAGTCAACGACGATCTAAACGATGGGGTGATAATACTGCAAATAAAATTAATGCAATACATGGTACAATTAATGAACAACGTAATATGATAAATTTTCTATTTAATAATTCTATAAATGCTACAATTTTAAATAATGCTATATATGATCATCATACAAAAAGTGCTCCATATTTTTCAAGTTGGCGTGATCTTATTGATATAATTCTTGTTACATTGGTTATTTTATATATAATTTATCTTTTAATATTTCGAGCTAATTTTCGTCCATGTAATAATTGTTTATTATATTTATTTCAATCATTTACACGTCGTGTTAATGAACAAGAAAATTCAAAGCAAAAAAAGGAAACAACCACCGATCAACAATTACAAAAACAATTAGAAGAATTGAGCAAACAAATACAACAAATACAAAAAAATGAACAAATGAAAATGCGACATACCACACAACGAAATATAAATACATGTCGTTCAGTGCCATCTATTTCAAGTGATATCATCCGCTATAATAATTATAATGATATGTTTTAAATAGTGACTATATTTGATTATATTTCTTTTTTTTTGTTTATTCTATCTTTACAGTACTTATGAGTATGTCGGCATTTTTCTCTCGCTCTCTCTCTCTCTATTTCATTTGTTTTTTTTCACTATCAAATACATTCATCTTCGTTTATCTTTTTTTTTTCTTTTTGCTACTTGTTCGTTAGAATGCTTCTTCATTCATTTGATTTACTTTAAATTATTCTAATAAACATACACATATATGTTATCTCTTGCTTTTTGTTCTTCTATCTATTTTAGAAAAAAAAAAAAAAAACTAAACTCATTCGTAACAATCTTCATCATCAACTACACTTCTTTGTTCTATTACATTATATTTTTCAATCAACAACAAAAGTATAAAATAATCTTCTTTTACAATAGTCTTTCTATTTTGTCCCTCTTTTTTGGTTTAATATAATTGTGAATTATTATTTATTATTTAGTGAATCAAACAACAGCAACAACAATTATTTCAAAATTCTCCACCATCATCAACAACAACATCTATATTATTAATAAATTTACAGATCATACACTATTATATCAATTAATTTATCTTGCTCAACAAACAAACACGTTCATTATAAATACAAATAACAATAATAACAACAATAATAACAACAATAATAATAATAATAATAATTATTTAATTCAAATAGAATATGTTGGTGCTGAAAAACCAACAATAATATTAATACAACTAAAGCAACTGCCACACAACAAAGAAACATTGAAATTTTGGTTGATCAAATCAATTTTTCAATTTGTTTTACAAGAAAAAAAAAATATTTTTTTTCTTAATAATTCTTTTAATCAATTAAAAGAATATGTAGAATTTGGTCTTTTCGACCAAAATATGATACAAAAGCCGGTCATGATACAAATGCATCAAAATTAAATAAACATTTAAAAAAATTGTTTTTTTTTCTGTTTTTGCTTTTGATTTCTTGCCTGTTTGTTATCTCGAATATTAATGAATAAACAGTACCATTTGTTGCATATATTGTCTTTTATTTTTTTTTAAAATTAATTTTAATTTCTTATTTTTTTTCTCTTTTTTAGATATATATATGAATCAATTTAATATTTAAAATATGACAGATTATTTTCTATTGAACGACAAAATGAATATCGATTTATTACTATTGTTACATTTTTTATTTTTACTAAATAAACGAAAAAAAAAATAAAATATATATATGAGAAGTTAAAATTTAGATTAATCTGTCTGTATTTGATTTATAGAACAAATAAAAAAAAAACAAAAAATTCAAATAAATCAATAGATACATTTAAACAATACAAAAAACAAAAAAATACATAAAATAATAGAATAAATATTCAAAAAAAGTCAAATAAATTCTTTCAATTTGATTATTGTTATTTGTTGATGTTTAAAAAGATTATTTTACTAAAAAATCAAATAAGAAATATACAAAATTATATTCATTTAGATAACAAAGAGATTTGAGATAATTTTCCAAGTGGTGAGAAAAAATAAATCAATAATAAAACAATCTTTAAAATATGGCGCTAGTGACAATAAAATAAAATAAAATTATCGAATATAGATGACGAATAGATAATAAATTTTTAGCTGACACAAAAATCAATATTGTATATGTGTCGCTAACTATCTAATGATTATCTTATTTAAAAATAAAATCCTTTCTTATTTTTTCTTCTCTCTCTCTCTGTTTTAGATAAATAATAATACGCACAAGTCCTGAAGAGTACTATCTTTTTAAAGATACGAAACGCGTCGACAATCAATCTAAACTGCATTATAATAATATTTAGAAAAAGAAAAAGAAGATTTTTGATATTCTATTGATATAAAATAATCGGTTGCTGAAAAGCAAAAGTTGAAATTAGCAGATTAATTTGTATATTTCTCTTCGAAGATATAGATTAGTCTGTTTGATTTACTTTACCCTATTTCAAAATTTTATCGTGCATCAAATTCTTTTAAAAAAATAATAATATATATTTTTAATTTGATCCATTTCAAAATTTCAACTTATACATATATTAAAAACGATTCATGTCATCAATTACTTATACAAATAATAATTCAATTCCTTTACTACAACAGCAACAAAATGCACCACCACCACCATCACTATTTCAACAAAGGTATTATAATAATAATAATAATGGTGGTGGTGGTGTTTTAGGGGCTAATCAATCATATTATCGGGGAATAAGAAGAAGAATAAATAATCCAAATAATAATTATTACAATAACAACAATGGTTTGAATTATAGAGGGAGTCAGTATAGAAATATAAGAAGAGGAGAAGGAGGAAGATTAAATAATTACAATTATACAAATGTAGGAGTAAGAAGAAATGATTCTTATCAAAATAGAAATTATTCACCAATTCGAAATAATAATTATTATCAAAATAGAAATTATATAAACCGTCAAAATACTAATAGATATAATAACAATAGAAGATTTATTCCAACAATGGCAATAAGATCAAGAAATCAAACGACACGTGGTCCACGCCAATTAATATTAAATGATTTTATGCCACGAGATTTTCGTGATCCATCACCACAAGAATTTCGTGATCCATCACCAAACTCAATAAATCTTCCACAAGAATTTAATTTAAATAATCTAAATCCAACAACAACAACAAATAATTTTACAACAGCGCCATCTAATGCATTACCACAACGTACAAATTTTAGAAAGAATAATTATAATAATAATAATAATACAACACAACCATTTATTGTAAATGAAAATCCAATACAACAAGAACAACAGCGTACAACTACTACATCATATCGTCGTCGACAACGTCGAAATTTTCAACCACAACAACAAAAAAATCGTCAAAATAATAATCTAAATAATAATAGATTCGAAATATTGAGTGATATGAATGAAAATATCGGTGAATATGATATAGAAGATACTGATTTAGCTGAAATTAATAATAATAAAAATAAAAATAATAAAAATAAAAATAAAAATAAAAATAAAACTAGATTATATCTTGAACCAAATAGAATTTTAAAATGGTTTGAAGAAAATTCTAAACAAAGTAAGAATTCTATAAGTGGTCGTGGAAATCAAGCATATACATTAGCAACAGCTTCTCTTTATGATAAATGGATAAGAAATAATTATGAATTACAAGTATGGCAAGAATATTTAAAATTAGGTACTAAAGATAATTATTGGACAAAAGAAATTATACAACGTACTAAAAAACGTGATAATATAATAAATACTAGATTTGTCCAAAAGAAAATTAATAGAATAACTGATGAAATAGCTGATTTAAGTGCTAGTATATCTGATTTACAAATACAATTGACAACATACTGGATGCATACAACATCTGAAACGTCAACACAAAAAATTGTTCATACAACAGCTGAATTAACAGCTAATTTAATACGTCCAGATACTAGTACTAATATTCCATCTACAACTACAGCTACATCTATAATTAAAAATCAAGCTCGTGAACCAGTTGATCGTTTAGAAAAAAACATATTAGAATATCTACATAAATGTACACAACATGTTAAAAAATTAGCTGAAAATCGTATACAATTAGCTAAAGCACAAAAAGATGAATATAAAGCTTTAGAAGATTTTCAACAAGTAGCTACTCCAACACATTGGAATATTCATTTAATATTAAAACCAAAAATAAAAATATGGTCAACTAAAAATAAAAATTATCGAATAATTACAAAACGAATTGAATGTGATTTACCACCGAAATTTATTTCAAGAATTAATTTTAATTTCAATATAGATGAAACAATAATTAGTCAAGAAGAATCACAAATATTATATAATAGAATGAGAGATATTACAAAAAATTATCGAATAGAAGCTATGACATTATATGAGCAAGCTTCTGCAAGAGAACATGAATTATTAACAAATGAAATAAAACAAATAATTACAAGTTTTACACAAACAACTAATGAAGAAGAAATTAGCTTTGCAGCTTTTAAACAATATCATGAATTACGTGAAAAAAGATTTAATATTGAAGCCGAAAAATCGATTTATTTTTTATCCGAACAGCAAGTCGAGGGCGAAATCGAAGACCTGCAACAACCACAAGAAGAAATAATAATTGCCCCGACTCCAATTCGTTCGTTGGGCGAGGATTTCTTGCTCCATCTATAATAAATCAAGCAAATATTAAATTAACTGAAGAAGAATATAATTTACTTAAATTAGGACCAAAATTTATATTTAATGATCCACACACAGCATCTCGACGTCGGGTAATTGAATTAACAACTCTAAAAAGAAAAATAGAAAATCGATTTTATGAAAACAAAGTCAAACCTGGTGTTGCAGTCGACCAATTTATAATGGATCTAGATATTCTTCTTCAGAATTTACATGACGTACCAATTTCTAAACAAAATTGTATACCAAATCCTATCTCTAAACAGAAGAATAATAAAAAGAAAAATTATCACCGGTTAATTAAAAGATTAAAACATAAATTTAGATCAACCAATATTGTATTAAGAAAATCAGACAAGTCAAAAGTATTCCATTTGGGTAAATTAGAAGATTATAATAAAAAATCCAATGACTATATGAATAAAACTGAAGCATATAAATGTATTGGAAAAGATAATCCAATAATTGACTTAACTAAAAGAACAAATAAATATTTATTAGATTTAAGACTAGCCAAATGGATTACACAAAAACAATATGAATTATTAAGTGTTAAACCAAATGAAGTTGAACTTGCACATTTATATTATTTACCTAAAGCACATAAACCAGATACTCCATTACGGCCAATAATTAGTGGTTTGAAACATCCTACAATAAAAATATCAAAATATCTTGATGATTTATTAAGACCATTATTTGATAAAATGGCCCAGACAATAACAGTTACTTCTGGCTTTGAATTATTGAAAAAATTACAAGATTGGTCTACATCAAATATAAATCAACAAACAATTTTTTGTACAATAGACGTAGTTGATTTATATACAATGATTCCACAAATTGAAGGTATATTATCATTAAAAAAGATGTTAGATCATTTAAAATTAAAACAAGTTGGCGGTCTAAAAATAGAAACAATTATTAGATTAAGTCGATTTGTAATGCAAAATAATTATTTTTCTTATAATGACCAATTTTATCATCAAATTAGAGGTGGAGCAATGGGATCCCCTCTTACATTGACTGTCGCTAATTGTTATATGTTCTTCTTTGAACAAAAAATTATAAAACAAATAAATAATAGTGGCGGTCTATACGTTCGATATATTGACGATGTATTCATTTCAATAAATTGGCCAGTTCGACATATACTAAAACAAATAGACATATGGAATAAATTTGATGAAAATATAAAATTAAATGCAAAAATTGGTTCACATACAAATTTCCTTGATATTTACTTAGAAAATAAAGATGGAATATTATTAACTAAAGTTTATCATAAACCATCATATGAACCATATTATCTCCCATTTAATAGTATTCATCCACTACATATAAAGAAAAATATTCCATACACAATGTTATTACGTACAATAAGATATTGTTCAACATTTGAATCATATTTAGAAGAACGTGAGAGAATAAGAATAATATTATTATTAAATAAATATCCAAATAAAATTATTGAAGACCAATTTAAAAATTTAATACAAAAATATAACATAAATAATCCATTGAATTTAAACAATTACAATATTTATCGACAAGCAATTATCAACACTCCTGAAAAAGAAAAAATTTTATTAAATTATGAAAAAACCATATTCATCCACTTTACATATTGTTCGAATATGAAAAATTTTCCCTTCAAATTTCATTATCTTTGGAATAAATATTTTAATGAATCACCAATTAACGAAATAACACCTATTTTAGGTATTAGGAACGTTGATAATATTCAAAGACGGTTAGTCACTACCAAATAACTAATAATTATAAAATTAATCTTTTATTCAACATAAAGAGATCAGATAATTCTCCAATTGGATAGAAAAATTGAACCAACAAAATAAATATCGTCCACATGGCGCTAGAGGCGTTTGTATATATATAAATATTGGATAAATTCCAATTAAAGAATTAAATCAACAAAATTAAATGTTATTTTATTACTTACTTGTTTTAAAATATATTTATTTAATAAAATAATTTATAAATTAATTAAAATCAGATAATTCTCCAATTGGATACAACAATTGAACCAACACAATATTTTACATTGAACAATAATCAAAAAATGAAAAATTGAACCAACAAAACAAATATTATTTACCTCAAATTGAACAATTTCAAAATTGAAACAACAAAAATAAATACTACCCTTACAAATATACATATTTAAATTATTTATTAAAAAATAAAAATCAAACTAAAAACACAAATACCATTTATATGTCGCCAGTTACTTACTTAAAAAATTAAATTAACAAAAATTAATTCTATTCCACACTTCCCACAAAAATTAATTCCATACTTCTCATAGTATTACATTAATTATAAGGGTTAGTCGTTTACTTTACCTAAACATATCAATGTTGTATAATTTTTTGTATTTAATTCCAACAAATGGTGACAAACTTAAAATTCGTATTAGTTATCATAGTGATCCAGTTGTTACTAGAATAGCTACAATTAAGATACCAGAATTAAAATACCACATTCTTGTCCTTTTCGGTAGTACAACAACAACGACAAATTAAATCATTATATACAACTAATACAACAATATAGAAATTACTTATATACAAATTACTTGATTATAAAACATATAAAGTTCAAAAACGTCCCAAAATGACTACCAATAGTTCTGTATGGATAACAAAAAGTTCACAACCATTTCAACTTGTATTAGAGTCAATAAAACGACAAATAACGAACAAACTAATAAATAATTATCCTTATTTACCGTTAATTTCAATTAGACATACATATGATGTTATAAGTTTATTTATCAATTGTCATTATAAAATTTATCGACATTTAAAATCGATTCAATCAGATTTTTGTGAAAAATGTACAGGAAAATCTGAATTGATTATTAATGATAATAATCAAAAAAATTTCTCGACAACAAAATATTATTGATATACCAAACTTTGACATACAGCAAATAAAATGGAACAAACTTATATATGAAATTAAAGAACGTCCAAAAATGACTATCAAAAATTCTGTATCAATAACAACATATTTTATATTAAATAAAAAGGTCGTCCACCATTTCAACTTATATTAGATTGAATGCAACGGCAAGACGCTGAAAAAACGATCAAATTCTATATTACAACTCAAACAAATTCCAAATTAGAATTTTATAAACGATTCTTTCATACTAATCCCCGTCGTTTTTTATCCCTTTTTTTAAAAAAAATATTTATATATTTATTTATCTATTTCCCTCTCCTCATATTAAATATTATTTATTCGTTTCTTTTTTTCTTTTTTCATTCTTATGTTAATTTTTATTTTTATTTTCCTCATATTAATTATTATCTTTTCGTTTCTTTTTCTTTTTTCTTTTTTCTTTTTTCCGTCTTTTTCATTCTTATCTTTTTCAATTATTCTATCTTTTTTGTAATGCAGTGTCCTGATGAATGTTTTATATATTTTTAAATAAACATGAAACGCGTCGACAATCAATCTAAACTGCATTATAATAATATTTAGAAAAAGAAAAAGAAGATTTTTGATATTCTATTGATATAAAATAATCGGTTGCTGAAAAGCAAAAGTTGAAATTAGCAGATTAATTTGTATATTTCTCTTCGAAGATATAGATTAGTCTGTTTGATTTACTTTACCCTCACCCTCAAGATACTCACCACTTTAAACTGAGTATGATCTATATAGATCTTTTTGATTTATATATGATTATACCAATTCTTGTGATTCTCTTAGTAATCATTTAGAATTTTAAAACCATCTGATGATCTGCGTAGTAGCAGTGAAATCTAGATAATGGTAACTATACTCACACCCACCCTCACCCTCACCCTCACCCTCACCCTCACACCCTCACCCTCACCCCACCCTCACACCCTCAAGATTGTTTTTTATATTCAAGCTTTTTTGTGTTTATCATAACCATGAGAACACGATTCTTTTCTAGCATGTAGTTACTTACATTATAATTATTCCATTTATATAAAAAAATACATTTCATACTGGAATAAATTTTTTTCAGTAAGATAATCAGCAGACTCAGTTGATGTTAACGTTAATCTTTCAGTCGAGGGTTAAGCGAGTCACTCTCGACGAGCGTTATTTATTAATAAATAATTCAGAAAAAATAATTAATCGATTGAAAAACTTTAATTGATTCAATAAAAGAAAGAATCATCTGAAAAATAATATAGTATGTGTTCAATCTAACTGAAAAGCATCTTGAATATACACTTTGTATTTTTTCTATAATTTCTATTTAGATACAAGAATATCAATGCAATTATTAGAAAATAAGAGTGTTTCTTTTTCAATCTGTACTAATTGTACATCACATGTTTATGTGAGAAAACAATTTGATCTTTTGTTTACGTTATTATATTCGTATCTTCTCAACGGCATACAGAAGAAATATTGAGACAATCACGTTTCATTAGCCACCAAAAATAATTTATTCCGTTAGGGGGACATTAATTAAATGTGTTCTTCAAAGCGTAATCACTAAACAGTATATTATTGAAGATCGGAACATATCACCAGTCACAATTGAAAAACTAAATAATAATAGAGTTTTCTGTATCGAATTGACCCTATCCAAGCCTACCCAGACCTAAAGACTTCTTTATTGATGTCATTAATAAGAAATAAGTGTCTCATATCTATTCATCTTCTCCGCGCAGCATGAAAAAAATAAAAAATTGAATTGTCTTCTTATCATAAAAATAAATCGTAATTACGTAGTTCTTATGTTTCCCACGCAAAGCGAAGAAAAGATAAATACTCGTATTAGTACTAATATAAATATTCATGATAGAAGCGGATAGAAAGAAAATAACCCGACATATATAATGTTTCATCTTTGGTCTGAAAGCTCAACAAAAGAATAGAAAGTGTGTGACATATTTTTACTGCGACTATGAACGTCGACGATAATCATGATTTAGAAAATGAACAACCATCCTCAATACGAGTAGAAAAATTACCGATTAATAAAAAAACTCGAATATACTTATGCGTTCGACGTTTTTTTTCTCTTGATGATCAACTAAATGAAAATTCTCATCGTCCAATCTTTATTATAATCATGTGCGTTTTACATACTATTATTTATCTCTTGATAAATATTAGTTTTATTTGGATTCATGGACATTTTGCAATCCGTTTAATAAATCTTTTTCGATGGTTTCTACCATGTATGAGACCAACATCCGACGAGAATCGAATTCGTAATGTTACTTGTCGAAATCTGATCGAAAATACAAGATGTTATTACGATGATGAATTAAAAAAGATCTGTTTCTCTTTTATGTATCCTCATCAATTATGGCGAATCATAACTGTTAATCTAGTTCATATCAATTCGAGTCATTTTTTCTCTAATCTTTTCCAACAACTCTTATACGGAATTCCATTAGAAAGAAAATATGGTTCCATTCGCATTATTATCATTTATTGGCTTTCAGGAATAGGTGCTATTTTATGTTATATGTTAACAAATCGAGAAAATCGTAAGTAAATATTTCCGACAAAGGTAAATATTTAGTTCGAGTTTTCTTTATAGCTGCTATCGGTGCATCGGGTTCTATCTATGGTCTAATGATGTTCTTTGCAATGGATCGTCTTTTTGCATTGCAAATCAAACCTACATATCGTTGTTTTATAATCTTGCAACTAATCTTATTGGTATTACTTCCTACCATAATAATCACATTCGTACTAACTTTCATAATGTCACTTGATGTGGCTCATTCAGCTCATTTTGGTGGTGCGTTAGTAGGCTTTATGATCAGTATTCAATGGGCATCGAATGATCAATGTTGTCGTTATCGAAAGATCTGCCAACAAATAACATTCGTTTTTCTCGTACTTTTCTTTCTGATTATTTTCGCTATTTTTTTTCTGAACGATGCGCCAATTATCGATACTACAAAGTATATTATACATCATTGATTAATTCTTTTTTTTTCTCAGATTCCCTAGACTGAAAGGATAGGGTCTAGAAACCTAAATTCACCTGTGTCTGTCTGTCTGTCTGTCTGTCTGCCTGTAACCCGGCAATAAAAGCCATCGTGTATGATTATGGCAAAAATGACCACTTAGAAAAGTAGACGGAAGAGCAATATAAACTCTTTTTTGTACGAGAACCAATGAATAGTTGTGGCGAAAATGGTCATCGATAGATGTATGTTAATTAGGACGTAAATTTGTCTATGATAAACGGCAATTATTTCCATGCAAAAATCGTGGTAGAAATGTCCATCAATATGGTAACTAAGGCATTAATACAATGATCGAGGTAGATTTTTCTAAATAATGATGATGGTAAAAGCTTCCATGTATATGGTAACCAGGAGAGAAATGTGTGGGAAAGAATTAAGGTTAAAAGTTCCATGTAATAATCATGGATAGAATGACCATGTACCGTATTTGTACGAAAAATGTGCATTTATTCGACTTCATACAATTAATATAAAATACGATTTTGCATAAGTTTTTGTTGAGAGAGGTGAAATTAAAAAAACTAAAATTTGATCAATTTGCGCTTTTTTGTGAAAGGCGCTGATCTATTTTGAACAATCTCTTACTAAAAATTGAATATAAGTATGATCTTGATGCATATGAACAATACTGCCAACAGAAATGAATCACTATACTAAACGTATTTTCTCTTTAATCTTGAAGAACATTTAACATAACTGGAAATGATGAGCGACACGCAATATTATTCAGCAAGGCAACCAATATCTGTAGAAGTTTTATTTGGATTGATTCATTTTGTATTTCTGCAATTAACGAATCGTATGGCTATTATTCTTTTCAATTCAGTTTCAATCATACGATGATAAAATGCGCGTAATAATTCATTTTTGATTATATTTGTCGTCGATAAGATTGACATGCACATTTTTTGTTGAAAGAGAAAGATATTCTCATGAGATACGAACTTCTAGGTCTTTTGACTCATGAAACTAATAAATATGTTCACTTTGTAGAGAATATAATGCTGAATCTTTCGGAAAAAACATTTATTCTTAGATGATCAAACTGAAAGAAATATTGATAAAATATCTGCTCCTTCATCTTTTGTGGTGCATCATCACACTATGAATTACATCGAATACATAGTCAAGAAATAAAATAAAACGTTTTGTTTTCTCATTGATAATGAGACATCATCTTCTTCTACAATCCTAATCGGCTGTAAAATTTCCGTGATTAATAATATCGTATCTTGGCGTTCACTAGACAAATTGTGAATATGGTGGAAGCATTCTCTATACTATTATACAGTAGCGGGTCTCATTTGCAGTCAGTCTAGGGACCTGTGAATCGGAGACCGATGAACGTTACTTGTCTTAGTACACCATATCTGATTAACAAGTGAATCTTACCAGAAAACCTCTTCTGCATTTTTATTTAGATTCAACTTCAAATTCATTCCCAGGTTGGTCTGGTATTAGTTAGAAAAAAATTAGCGAATGTTCTTCTTTCTCCTTTATATTCAACATCAAATTTAATCTGAGATAAGTGAAGTAAATGATAGACTAGAAAAGAAATAAATCTTTTTCGTTTTTGTTTAGATTCAATATCAAACTGGTTCCCAGGTGAGTTTAGCATTTGACAAGAAAATAAAATCAATAAGTTTTCTTCTTTCTTCTTCAGTTTCAACATCCAATTCATGATCAGGTGAGTTTGATATTTATTACAAGAAAATTAGTAAATCTTTTTCTATTTGTTTTAGATTCAACATCAAATTCATTGTGAGACAAGTTTAGCAAGTGATAAAAAACAAAATTAATGAAAACTTATTGGCTTTGGCTTATATTCCAAATAAAATTAATCAATCAATGAATTACATATTTTGTATCAATGTTGATATCCCCGAATATTGCGAAGAAATATGGATTAAAAAAAAGAAGAAAAGTGAGTTTCAAAAATCAGAAGTGGAATCTGAAATTATTTCCAGAACTATTGCTTGCGACAAACGAATGGTTTCTCATGAAGCTTCTCAGTATACACGTTTTTGATCGGGCGGAACTATTTTTGTATAAGAATGGAAATGGTTTTTTGGTTTTGCACAGAACCAAGTTTTAGACAGAACTATCAAAAGAGGGTTCCGTAGAGTATCAAACAGCAGAACCCCTAAAAATGGTTCTGTCAAACTCCTTTATTTTTTTTTAGAGTGAGCTCAAGCAATAATAGTATCCATCAAGATGAAGAAAGCCTCGACAAACTGAGCCCCATTCGATTCAAAGTCGAAGCCGTTTCGAAAGAAAGTATTCATGATAAGTTCGTGGTTCCGTTCCAGTTCACTGATTTGATCGAGTAATTTATCGAGCTCGCTCTCCATTGACACGAGAAGAGACTGGTAGTGTTTCAGCTCATCCATAGCTTCCATCACATCTTTACACGCCAAAGCACCATCGATAGCGAGCGAAGCTGCCGTACCAAAACCGGGAACAGTTGAAACTGCACCGCTTGCTACTTCTCCAACAGCTCCAGCTAAGTCACCCTTGGTAGCCCTCCATAAACCGAGACCCACACCTATGACGAGTCCAACTCCCGGAATCTTCTTGCCGATGACTTTTCCACCCTCTTTGGCAGCAGTTTTGCTCGAAATAATAGCTATCTCTTTGGCGAGTTGTTTCGATATAGTAACAAGAGTCTCTTTTAACAGCACCTTGGCACCAATCTTGAAAGCCGACGGAGCCAGCGCTGTGCCCAAATTGAGAGTAATAGCTGCTGCATCTGCAGTGACACCAAAGACTACTTTAACAATGTCGACCAGTTTTGCTTTGGCTCTTTCGACGTCCGAATCGAGTCTTCCCTTGATCTTGATATAATTGGCGTTCATGTGGGCGCGAAGCTTATCTTTAGCTTCTTGCACCTGAGCTCTCGAAGGGTTGTTCCCCAAGGCCCTCCTGAATTTAAGCACTTCTGCATCGCTTTGAAAGTCACGCCAGCATTTGCCCCAATCATTGCCAAATTTCTCGTTCTTTTCGGAGCCAAACGAGCCAAAGTGTGTTACTTTGATGATTGAGCTGTTCAGCGGATGTCCGTGGAAGATGAGCCAGTTTCGGTTACTCTTCTGCGACTTGGGGTCCAGAAGATCCCACAACTCATGGCCCTTTTCTATGAGGCAATATCTGTATTCGTCCGAAATGTACCAAATCGGATCCACCAAATCGTTATAAATCGACGGAGCTCTGTTGAGAATGTAAGAGGCAATCCTTTCGAAAGCAGTGTTATAGCAAGCCAATGACCCATCAAATTCTATATGATTAGTCAGCTCGAATTCGAATGTCGTTTCCACAATACTAACTTCTCCCTTGATTTTTTTTTTTTTGGGATAATTTCCAGCCATCTAAAACATTAAATGATGAAGCAAACAAAGAAGTGGGACGGATAAGACCTATTGGCGGCCCATGGCGAAATCAATTTATTCCTATCAGGTTTGAATCAGGAAAACTCCCTGATAACTTTTACCAAGCTTATTTTTCAGAACGTGACGTTGACCATTTTAGTGCCTGGGGCCCCCTACGGGCATCTAACGAGGGAACTTCCCTAGGTGTTCAAGCCTTTTTGGCCTCATCTTCTGCTGACAAGTAGACCTTGATGAGATATGAAAAATCCCTAAATGATACGTGCGCTTACGCCTTTCTTGTGGAGTTATAGTCATTTTAGTGGAATTTTAGCCTGTGTTTCGGTATGAACCAATGAATCGAATGGCATTACTTTGAGCTGAAACTTAGCCTAAAGCTACCTATACTTGTCACTAGAAAGTACTAAAAATCTCAGCCCAAACGAATGTTTCCGTCATGAGATATTAAGTTTCCAAACTTATGTGGAATGCTATAAAATGTGCGTAAATCTCGTCTTTTTTCGGGATTTAATATCTCATGACGGAAACATTCGTTTGGGCTGAGATTTTTAGTACTTTCTAGTGACAAGTATAGGTAGCTTTAGGCTAAGTTTCAGCTCAAAGTAATGCCATTCGATTCATTGGTTCATACCGAAACACAGGCTAAAATTCCACTAAAATGACTATAACTCCACAAGAAAGGCGTAAGCGCACGTATCATTTAGGGATTTTTCATATCTCATCAAGGTCTACTTGTCAGCAGAAGATGAGGCCAAAAAGGCTTGAACACTTAGGGAAGTTCCCTCGTAAGAGAAAAAAATTCCTCATCAACCTGCCAAAAGTAGGCGTTGTAGAGTCAAGGATGCTGATCACGAATATCACAATAAGATCTCTCAGAAGTCTTTTGTTTCTTCAAAAGCTTAAGTTACTCTATTGACTCCATTTCACTTGTTGGGTCTCTTGTTGGGTTGGGGCACTTTATGAAATAAGAATGTCTTCAAGTGTGAAGAAAAATACCTTTTCTAACCGAGAATTTGACGTTCTCTTCATATGTGATCGTTTTACACCCAGGAAATGTGATCCTGATGAAGAAAAGGAGTGATTACACGTGAGAAACTGACTTTTCGATGATCGTATAAAATTTTCTATGAAAGCAGGCGTATTGCAACGTGAAGTTTTGTCCAAATCGGTAGTTTTTCATGCTCTCTCTGATGCTGCTTTCAAAAATAACGGAAGAGGTGTGCGATAGGATTAAAACCAGAAGATACTAGTAAATCCTAGTAAATTTCCCTAGAGTACCACAGGCATCGGCTGATATGAGTACTGTGAATGAACTCATTCATAGCTCATTTTGTAGAGCTCAGCAAATTGTACTTACTGTAAAAGTTTCACGGTTTCACATGCTAGCCAAAGAAATATGGTTCACTTCATATGTAAAAAATTAACAAATAAAAATACGTCCTTTCACTATAAATAAGGGGCATTATAAACAATCGTTGACCGTATATTAATGTATAATAAACTTTTAGAAGGATTCATCTTGACATTATAAACTTATTAAAGGCTCATGAATCCGAAGGTTTTTGAAAATCGGGGTATATTAAAATGAAAAGGGTTTCTGACGGATATTCACAGGTTTTTTAGTCTGCATTTTCATCAGTACTATTCATTATTCTACTCTCTAGGGTATATCATCATACGTTTCTTCTTAGAATAATATAGTATTATACGCATAAGGGTAGAGCATTCTACAGCACAATATAGCAAAAATAAGTTCTAAAAGGTTTCTGTAAAAAGTGACAGAGTCGGCGCCACTACTTTTCGTACGTCTCAAGTAGTTTTCTTTTTCTTCTATTAAAGCAAAAAGGAAATGAAAATGCTAATATACGTATAAGGAATCATTTTAGACAAAAAAAGGATAGTATGCATTCATCGCGTTCGGGATAGACGATGAAAGAATAAAATAAAGAGAAACAAGAAAAAATATTTCAACTACTTTGAATGCGTTTGGTTGTTGTCCCCTTGTAGATTTGAATATCTAGTTTTTAATAAACGAATCGAATGATAATATTGTCGTAAGAAAAATATTCTTTTATGTTTTGTATCTCCTACCTGTATAATCACTGGGTTTTTTTCCACGATGGGAATTAGGGAAAATGTCACAGTCTAGTGATTTTTCTCTTTCATTCTTCCAACATAATAACGCACCTGATAAATAACCATCTTCTCCATGTATATTATTTTCAATACCTGTGAGTCGATCAATGAGGAGAGTAGAAACGAAAAATTATCTATTTCATTTTTCCTTTTTTTTCTTGAATATATCTGTCTACTATCAATACTACACTGTTCATTGCGTCAATAATTCGATGATCAATATATATGTGTCTGAAGAAGATTTTTTTCTCAATATCATACAGAGAACAACATCATTCTGTTGTTTTACTTTTGTCATGAAATAATGTTTTTCTTTTGTAATTCTGATTCAGTATAGAAGAAATCAGTCACATGTTTTATGTATATTTCACCTTCAATCATATTGAATACAAAAAAATTGAGGAAGTAAGAGAAACATGACGCATACAGATATGACGCTGCTTGTTAATGTTTTATATATATCGGCAGGTTTTTTCCTTCTACCTATTCTTTTTCATTTTTCACCTTTACTCATAAAATAATGTTCGATAATTAGCTGTGCTTTTCTTCTTATTTGAGAATAATGAATTGAATCGAAAAAAAACGAGGTTTTTTAATTGAATGAATCAAATATTGATACATTTAAATACCTGGTTAAGTTTTTGTTTGTCATGATCTAATAATCCGACTCACATGAATTGATTCCAATATAAGGTTCACGATTGTTTTTTTGAGTGAGGGTGAGAGAAGCTACCATAATCTATAGATTTCACTGCAACAACGCAGA
>JAJEKB010019982.1:17798-31288 GCA_022393335.1 Macrotrachela quadricornifera
GTCGTAATAAATCAAAAATCCTAAGAATAGGAAAAATGAATTTATAGATTGAAAGCAATCACACGACGTGCTACGTATCATGCAAAATGAACTATGGGTAGTGTCAGATTTTTTGAGTCGTTCTTTTTTTTTTACCAGTTAAGGGTGATTGCGGATGAGTGGTTGACTTTTGTTTGGTGGAATATGATGAATGAGTTTAGAGTTATCTAGAATAAAAATGTAAACTATTATAATGATTTTATTTTAATAGATTATGATTATAATTTTTTTTTGCTATGTGGAGTACTACGATGTTATAGATGATACAAGGAGTGTAATGGGCAAAATTGTTGTTTTTTTCGATTAGATGTTTGATACTAAAAGAAAGAAATTGGTACAATCGGCATTTGGAAGCTTTCGTTTCTTAGAGGTTAGCTAGTATAGTTCGTGGTGGTTTTTTTCGGACGAGAAGGTTTCGTAATGTTAGATTGGTTTTGGGTGCAAGTCGAATGGTGATTCGATTGGCTGGAGAACCCTGATATAAATAATGTCGTTTCCACCAGTCATAAATTTGCTGTGGAAGTGTCTGGATAGGTCCCTTTTCGTATGTGTATGTGGCATATATGATCCTAGGATTCCATGATGTTGATTTTTGTAGAGCTGGCGGATGTAGAACGAGATTATCTTTGTTAAGACTCTTTAATTTAATATCCTGTTGTGTTTCGTGACTTAAGAGTTTTTGATGTAGCTGTTGATATGATGACTGCTCTAATTGTGTCAATAGATTTTCAGCACGATTTACCTGGAAAAAGCGTAGAAATTGATTGCTAATTAGCTTTGCTGGATAATTATTTAGTAACAGTGCGATAGTAGTACGAAGACGTTCTGTATTGAAATCTTGAACAGTAGAACAGAGGCGAGCTGCTCTTAACAAAGCATTGTAAGGTATAGTACGATGAATTTGATGCGAATGATCGGATGTGTATGGTAGATAGTATGGTTCAGCGGTTGGTTTATGGTAAATCGTTGTACGTTGTTTTCCATTATCATTGATGATTACCACATCGAGAAAATTTACTGATGTACTAATTTTTGGTTCAACTTTTATATTTATATCTTTTGTTCTAGCTTTTTCAAGTTGAACAGTAATTTCAGCAATCGTTTGATTTGTTGTCATAAAAATATCATCCATGAATCTAAAGATAAAGAATGAAAGTATTCAAATAAATTTAGTTTGTCTAGATCAAAATGAATTTTAGCTTACCGTCCGTAGATTTCACCATGAGATTTTTGATATTCAATTAATTCTTGTTCCCATTCTAACATGTAAATATTCGCTAAGACTTGTGTAAATGCTGAACCCATTGCACCTCCACGAATTTGTTTGTAGTATTTATTATTGTAAACAAAATAGTTGTTATCTAAAATGACTCGAGCCATTTTCATAATACAGTGTATATTAAAAGGACCAATTTTTCGATATTTTACATGTCTTTCCAAGAATCGTAATAATGCTTCTAATGCACCTTGTTTCGGTATCATTGTATATAGATTTTCGGCATCCATGATAATAAATTTTGTCATCGATGTTAGATTGCCATTTTCGGCATATGATTCTAATTGTCGAACAAAATCCATACTATTAATAAATGTTGTTTTTCGAGCTTCACACAAGTAAATCGGTGCTAGAAGATCATTTAAAAATATTGAAATCAATGCTGTTGGTGCATTAATACCTGCTACAATAGGTCTGGGTGGTATACCAACCTGAAAAGGCAGCGAATATTTGTATGTAGAAAATATAGATAACAAAAATCAAATGAAAACTTTACCTTATGTACTTTAGGCAATGTGTAGAGATGAGCTAATTCCAACCTATTTGAATTTGGTATAAGTTTATTATGTTGTTGTTTAGTGATCGTTTTTTTTTCATCAGATAATCAATTAACGCTCGTACAGAAGATAAACTATCAGCTAATGGACGATGACCATCAGTAATTTCTTGATAAGCTGCGGTTTTTTCCATATATTCTTGTGTTTTACGTTCCATTGTAGCTCTACTACCAATATAAAAACTTTTACCTTTATCAATTGGTCGTATAATGATATCAGATCGAATACGTAAGAGTCGTTGAAGACGTTTTAAAGTTTTCCATTCACATTGAGCACGTCTATGGAGTGTTGGTGATAATGGTTTTGTATATAAATCATGAATAATACGTTCTAATTCAGTGAATGCTGTTTTAGCTCGTTCATCCGTAATCGACATTTGATTGTTACCAAGACAATTTTTTATTGATTTTGATATTCTTTCAAATTCATTTTGCACTATTTCATCGTTTGTCTTTCGTGTAAATTGACTTTGACAAGAAACAACATATTGTAGACCATTCATTAAGAGAGATAATTGTTTTGGTGTTAACTTCAAGTCAGTTGCGATAAATGGAACTAAGGAGCTTATTTTGGTATAGATAAAAATTTTGCTCCGACGGTGATATTGGTTGTTTAATGATTGTTGCTGTTGTCGTTCACCGTCGGAGCTTCGTCGAAAAAAGTCTTCAATTTATATTGACGCATTTGATAAAGTCTTTGTATCATCGCTTGTCGACGTGCTTCAATCGTCTCGAGTAATAATGTAGTATAAATAGCTGAATTTTTTTTATTCAATTGCAATAAGTTCTCCTTTAAAGTAGTTATAGTTTTTTGATGACCACGTATGACAGTTTCGAATGCATCTAATTGTTGCACCATTAAATTAAATTTACATTCTATAATTGTTTTCGAACAACATGAGATGAAACTAGCACGCTGTTGTGGTTCAAGAAATGGATTGGATAGAGTGATTTGATTATCATGAATTAGTTGATCAACAAGTTTATCTGTTTTATTCGGTAATCGTTTTAAAGATATCATTTTTTGAAGAATCTCTAGTTGTTCTTTGGTTTTTAATTCATCTGCTGTTGCATGCCAGATCTGTTTGGCTAAACAAGTAACTTGTTCAGGTGGTTTGAATGTATAAAATTTCTTAATTAACAATTGATCTTCGTAATTTAATTCAATTATAGATTTTCGAAAAGTAAATGTATCTCTTAATCGTTGTTGACCTTTCTTCACACATTCATTAATGATAGTAGAGATCTGATTGAAATCAATCGATGGCTGCCATTGTGCTGCATTTGCTTGTAATTTCATTAAATTTTCGTTTAATTCATTGGCTATTTGTTTAATGTGTTCATCAATTTTCTTTCGACGTTGTTCAATATCAGACTTCTTTGGTCTCTGCATTCGACTTGTCTGATGTTGATGGGCATATGCTTTTGTGATTTTTAATTCCCATTGATCATCTTTTGAACTAATATCATGGTATTTATTCCAAAATTGTCGTTGTAAATCTTTGTAATATAAATTATTAGTTAATTCGGTAATGTGACGAATAATTTGAAGTTTCTTATTTGTATCGAGACATAAAACAATAGTATTTCCATTATCAGTTGCATTTGATAGGAGTTGTTTGAAGATTCGATTAGATACTTTTAAATAACGAGGTTTCAACTTTTCCATCTCACTCAAAGATGTTTCATTTGTTTCGCTATTTACTTGATTATTCATTGATGTTGATGATTGTTGTGTAGATGGTGATATTACATTCGATTGAATAAACGCTGATTGGGTAGCTCTCGTTCTTTTCGGATCTCCTTGTGATATTGATAATTGACCTAATGGTTTATCAAGTATTGTTGTTGTTTCTGCTGTTGGTGTTGGTGTTAATATCATTCTTTTTCGTTTTTGTCCCATTTCTATACTATCAATACTTTGACCACTATTCACTTCAGGTAGTGCTATCTAAATATGAAGAGCAAAAAAATCAGTTTTAATTTCATTGAGAGACTTGTCGAATTAAAATGAAAAGAAAAAGTAAAACAGAGACATACTCGTTCTAATGGTATGTATACTTTAAGATCCTGTGAACAATACTCTTCTGATGTTATTTGATCGATTTGTTGTTGAAGTTGTTCTTCAGTACGATGACCAAATCTCTCTTCTACTCGTTTGTCCACTTCATCCGAACTGAAACCTTTTTCATAAAGTTGTCGTCGATAACGTTGCTTTTTCCGATTACCACGGCATTTCTTTTTGCTCTTTGTTTCGTATTGTTGTTGTTGTTGTTGTTGTTGTTGTTGTTGTTGTTGTTGTTGTTGCTGCTGTCGCTGTTCAGTTGGTGAAAGAGGTTGTAGTACAGGTTGAGAGAGTGGTTGCTGTTGCTGCTGCCGTTCATCTCTTAGTACTTGTACTGATGAAGAAATTTCAGAATCACTAAGTTGAATGATTCGTCCTGAAGCATGAAATTGTCTCATCAATTCGTTGTCCTTGTTACTCATTAGAAATAGTTATATCTAGAATGAAAAAAAAATAAGGATGGGCGTGTTTGGACAATATAGAATCTCACAACCGATTTCGTCCAACTTATGCGGACCCATCAGGTGGTTACAATCTGTATTATAATATAATATTAAAATTGACTTTACAGACAAAACTCTTCAAAGAAGAGATCATAGAAGATAAGAGTTTGGAAACATTACACGACGCGTTTCGATTCGACCTGCAGGAATCCTCGTCAGGTATGTTTACAAATTAATATTACATGTAGAACACAATTCAAAACTCTCCAAATTAATGAAGTAGTTCAGAATTAATTGTCACGAAATTTCAATCAGTCATATCTCAAACATGCGAATAGTAAAAATTCCCGAAAAAATTTTACTGGCAGATGACAATATACATTACTGTTTTTGATATCTTGAGGGTGAGGGTGAGACCAGCAGCCATAATCTTAAGATTTCACGTCAGCAACGACGATCATCAGATGGCAATATAAATCCTATATGATTTAATAAAAAATCACAAGAATTAACTATTAAACTGTTATATATCCAAAAGAATATATAATGATAGTTTCATTTGACTGAGGTGAGACCAGCAGCCATAATCTTAAGATTTTTGTATATGTTGAACTGGTTGTGATGTTGAAGAATAATTATAATTTTTTATTATCATCTGAAAGACAAAGGAAAATTGATTAATTTTAAATATGTAGTAAATTTAATGAATGAAAGAGAAAAAAAAAGAATTGTTTATTGTTTATTATGTTTACTAGTGATGAATTAATATATGAATGCATAAGGTACAGTTAAAATGCAATATAATATATATAAATTTGAGTAATGTTAAATAATTTTAATTGTTTTGTGTGGATCAGATGAATTGTTTTCAGATTATTGCATTGTAGTTGTATTGGTGGTTTGTTTTCTGCCAGGCTCTATTTGAAAAAAAAAGGAATTTTATTATTGATTTATTGAAAAGAATGATATTGTGTTAAACTTACTTTTTTTTATTGTATTGTTTAGTAATTTTGTGGAAGGTTTTTTACGTATTAATTCATCTTTAGCATTTCGGCGATTTTTTGAACCTACAATAAGTTTGACATTCATGGCTGGTGTATTTTTAAAGGTATCATCATATACACGATGCATGTCTCTTTTACATGATTGAAAACATTTTTCATGTGTATAATGAATGAATAATTTATCACCATAGTTTGCTGGTGGTTTTGCTTGAACTTTAGCTGTTGATTTTACTGCAGGAATTAATGCATCATCTGTTTGATTATTATCAATATCAGCTGTAGCAGCTCTTATAGTTGTTTGTGATTGTTGAGGGGTTGGTTCATCTAATAATTTATGACGCATAAGAAAGAATTGTTTTTCTTCATGAATAAATGATAAAAATGGTGATGTTGATTTATATTCCAAAAAATATTTATTAAATTCATTTTCAATAAATGTTGATGGATATCTAAATAATAAAATAGAATGAATTTTATGATCAGTATAGAAAGTAATAACTTACCCATTATATAATAACATTAATTTAATATAACGTCGTTCACAATTAAATGCTTCAAATGTTGACGAATATCTTACAGCACGTGCAAGAGATGTTAAAATAATATTAGAAAAAACACGTCGAGGATGATCAGATGTAAATGGTATGACATAAGGTTCTGCTGCTGCTTTATGATAAACAGATGTGGCTAAAATACCATTATTAATTGTAATAAATACATCAAGAAATGGTAAAGTTTGACTAATTTTATAATCTAATTTAATATTTGGATGCCATGTATTTGCTTGATTTAATAGATCTTCTAATTCTTTTTTAGATTTATTCCAAGTCATAAAAATATCATCAATATATCTAGAAAAAAAATTAAAACATTGAATTAGTTTTTTTTTAAATTTGTTTAATCCAAAACTTATACATACCTGCCATAGAATTCACCTGTTTTAATTTGTATATCAACTAATTTCTTTTGCCAATCCCACATAAATATATTAGCTAATGTTAATGTAAATGATGAACCCATAGCACCACCAGTTGTTTGTTTATAAATTTTTTTATCATAAGCAAAAACATTTTCTTGTAATACTATAGATGCCAATTTTCTTATTGTATCTAAATTAATTCCTTTCACTTTTTTATAACCATATTCATTAAGAAAATTCATCAGTATATTTAATGCTTGTTCTTGTGGTAACATTGTATATAAATTATGTATATCAAATGTACAAAATAGAGTTGTTGGTTTAAGAAGACCTTTATTAGTATAAGTCTTGATTCCATTAATTAAATGAGCACCATCAATAATAATTGTATTCTTACATTTATCATCAAATATCGGCCGTAATATTTTATCTAAAAATTTTGAAATTTTTGTTGTTGAAGCATGAATGGTACTTTCAATTGGACGAACTGGTATTCCATCCTACAATTTAAAAAGAAATAATAAATTTTATTTTCATATAAAATATATTTACTCTACCTTATGCGTTTTAGGATTAAAATATAGATGTGCTAATTCACATTTTGTTCGATCAGGCATCATTTCTTCATATTGCCATTTTAATATAAGTTTTTTTGAATATAATTTATTAAGTAATTGCGTAACTTTATCTAATATTTCATTAAATGGATTATAAGATAATTCAATAAATGCATTTGTATCGGAGAAAAATTTTTGTACTTTTTTTTCAAATTCAACATTTGAACCAATATAAAAATTATGACCTTTATCAGTTATACGAATAATAAGATTTTTATTTTTTATTATTTGTCGAATTGATGCAAGAATTTGTGCTTGTTCAAGAGTGACCAATTGATCTTTATATGATAATGGAGTAGAATAACATTGATTAAGATAATCCAAAAGATGATTTGAATATTTTGTAAAAATAGGATTATTTGGTGGTATATAATGTGGTTTTTCAATAAGATTTTTTTTAACTTTATTAGAAATATCTTTATGTTCAGTTTTAATTTTGGCTTCTTGTTGACATTGAGGACGAATAGCACTTTGATTTAATCTTATAAAAAATGGACCTAAAATATATATTCATAAATTAATATTTATTCTATTCTAAATAATATCTTACCAAGTGAAAGTTGATTCCATTGATGTGTATTAAATGGATTTGAAATTAAATCAAGATGTGGTTCAGGCCATACACCTATAATATTTTTTGTTGCTGTTGAACGTTGACGATTTTGAAGAATTATTTGTCTAAAAGATGACATTTTGTCATATATATCATTTTTTAATTTTAATATTCGACAATTAATATATTCTTCAATTTGATTGAGACGAGATGTACCATTACTAGAATAATTCTTTAATATATAAGATTCTAATTTAATATATTCATTTTGATATTGTATTTCATATTGTATGATTTTAATTTCATAAATATTTAAAAGATAATTTAACCATATACGTTTGCCTTCTTGTATAATTTTATTTTGTTTATTTTTTATTTCAATAGTTTTTGGATCATTATTTAATGGTAAATAATTAATAGGTACCATGAAATTTTCCAATTGATTAAAATTTAATGGTAAAAATTTACATAATATACGTATTTCTAACATTAATTGTTCTTTCCAAATTCCAGCTTGTTTTTCCCGTATTGTAAGTAATTGATTTATACAATCTACCTAGAAAAAAAGAGTGAAAAATAAAATATATTATATTGATTAAAATCTATTTCAATTTACTTGTTCATTAGTTTTAGGTAAGTATGTAGTTATTTGTTTGAATAATTCTGCTTGATGAATAGTATCTTTAAATTTAATTAATTGATCATTATTTCTTTGTATTAAATATTTTCGTTCACGGTCCACTAATTCATTAAGACGTTGTTGAATATCATTAAATGCTAAAGCTTTAATTGGACATGTTTGAGAATATTTTATCAAATCACATTGACATTGATTTATTTGCTTTTTTAATTTTTCTATATAATTTCTCACATAATTTTTACATAATTCAAAATCAGTTGTTTTAGCCATTGTATACAATTGAACCTATATAATATTAAAAGAAACATAAGATAATAATAATTTTTAACGAAATGAACTTACTGGCCATATATGTTGTTGTAAACCAATATCTAAATAAGATTGCCATAATTCATGTTGCTTTTCAAAATAATATTGTTGATCTAATAATTCAAGTTGCATATAAATAAATTTTTGCTCATCTTTTTTCTTTAAGATATAATTTAATGTTTTATTTAATATTGGATAAAGTATAGATGTTGAACGTGTTAAATACATAGGACGTCTATATCATATAAAATATTAGTAAATAAATGTTTTAAAAATAAAAAACATACCGATATTTTATATTAATATTAGTATTATTTTCATATAATGTAGAAGTTGTTGTGCTTGGTTTTGGTATATTTTTTCTTTTTTTCAATGATGGTTGCACGATAGATATTGAACTGGTACTTTTTGATAATTGTTGTGATGATATATCTCTTTTACGTTTAAAAGCATTTGCTGCTGTTGTTGTGTCAGTAGTTGTTGTAATTATTTTAGAATTAACTTTTTGAATTTTCTTCTGTTTATAAACTCTTTTCTTAATTAATTTTTCAATTTTTTTTGGTTCTATTTGATGAGCACGACATTTTCTTCTAAAACGTTGATTTCTTCTATTACCATGACATTTTTTCTTTTGTTGTTGTCCATTTGAATTGTTGGTATCCATTATCAATATAATATTAATAATTGTATAAGAGTAAACTTGTAAATTATTATCTGAAATGAGAAAGAAAAAAAAATGAGAAATAATATAAAGAGTAGCTACTAATCAACTGAAAAAAAACAAAAAAAACTAATGTTTTCATTTCAAATTATATGATTTAGAATTTAAAACAAATGATTCAACTTTAAATTTATAAATACATTGAATACGTTCACCAATTTTCATACAACGTTGATGTATAAGATCAAGCATTTTTGGAGATATTTTGTCTTGTTCAGAAGTTGAATGATAAGCATTCCACATTTTCTTTATATTAATTTCATGCTTTTTCTTATATTCTTCACGCTGTTGTTTAGCTGTTTCCATATGTAGAGTAAATATATTTGCTCTGGATTGTTCGGCAACTTCTTTAAATTGTTGAAATAATTGTTGTCGAATAACTGGATCTTGTATAGAATTAATTAATGGATCATGAGCTAATGGTGAACATTCAAATGATTGATTTGGTAAATTATAATAAGTAATTTGTTGTTGAAGAAAATTAACTTCTTGCTCTGTTGTTTCTTGTTCATATTTACTTTGACAAAGTTCTTTCATTAATTGTTTCTAAATACAAAAATATATAATACAAAAAATGAGCAATATTTTTACTTGAAACTGATTTGGATTATATTGAAAATATTCTAATTTTATTGCTTGAATATGATAATCATAATGAATAAGTTCAATTTTATGTTCCATGTCCATACGTAGACTATGAAAATTTGTTTCAATATATGTTTCAATCATTTTTTGTATAGCTAATGTATAACCTTGAAAATTATTAGTTTGAATATTTAATTCATTTTTATATTGTTTTAAATGATAATCTAATGCATTTAATTGCTCATTAATAAATTTTAAATAGATTTCATTTTCATTTGTTGTCTCCATATTTTTAATTAATATCATTGTTTTAATTTCTTTTGGCCAAATTGGTGCAGTTGTTGAATAAGATAATTTTGTTTTCGATGGTAGAATTAATTGTCCCATTCCAGATTTTAAATATGCAGCCCATAATAATTGATAAGTTTGTAATAGCATTATTTTATAAATAAAGATAACTATTTTTCGTAATTCATCCATATTATTAGCTGTAGTAGCTATTTTCATTGATAATATTATCTCATGTATCATACGTTTAAATAATTTATTTTTTTTTATTAAATAATTTGGAATTTTTTCAAGTTCAATTTTAATTTCATTCAATAATAAGTCCATGGAATTTGTTGGTAATTGTTTCATTTGTTGTGATAAATTTTCCACTTGCATTGCCTAGAAAGTAAAAAAAAAATATTATAATATATTCTGTAAAATTTATTTAATAATATTTACTTCAATTTTGTCTGGAGATTTTTTTTTGTCTGCATAGTTCCATGAAAGATTTGCAGGCATTTTATTGAAATATTGCAAAGTTTCATGCTATAATAATAATAAGAAAAAAAATATTTCATTAATTTAAAAATAATTTTTTTTTTGTTATTATATACATACAGAAGATAATGTTGTTTGACGAATTGGAGTTGATAGTGATTTATTATCCATTAAAGAAAAATATTATTTTTTTTTGTAATATATATATCTGAAAAAGATTTGATCTGTTAATAGAAATAAAAAAAAATATATATATATATATTGAATCACTTACTTGTACGTAGAAAAAGAATGAATATTGCAGTTGAAGTTGATGTTGAAGAATGATATATTTAGCTGGAGAAACACTCCTTTATATAGTGTTGAACATACACAGTTATCTTTTTTTTTTTTTTCTCGTCAAGTATCATTGCTTTTGATATCTATCAGTCAAGTATTGTCGTTGTAAAGTATTCTTTTTGTTTGTAATAGCTATCTCTTTGATGAATCGACTAAGTTCAATAGACATAAAGTAAATAGATAAGGATATTTGTATATGTATAGAAGTATGTATTCTTTAATCATAAGAGCAAAGAAAGATATCTATGTTTATTTTATTCATCAAACAGCTATCTATATACTTGAAGAATAATTCTTTTTTTTTTTTCATTCATATCAATCTATTTCAATCAATTGTCAAATTAATTATAATTAAAAAAAAAAGTATTTTTTTATTCACTTTTAAATTATTTAATAATAAAATGTTTTGTTTTAACATTTTAGATTGAATTTATTTGAAAATATATAAGCAAAAATCAAACAAATTTTTTTTTAAACTGATCATTTCATCACTATTACCACCACCGCCATCAATATCGACACAAAATAATAGTATTATTCACCTATTATTTCTATTTTATTTTTCTAGATGTATTTTCTTCCATTTACTGTAATCGTCTTCTCTATGTCGTGTTCAAAATGGTCCTGATAGAAGCATTATTTTATTTTTTTTTTTTTTTTTTTTTTGTATTAGGTTGAATTATATATTATTTCCAATTGATTTTTAATTTTAAAAAAATTTAATAAATATTAGATGTTCAATTTGTTCAAGGATAATTATAAAAATATATATTTTATTAGTAAAATAAAAAAACAATAATTATTGTTTTTTTTTCTTCTTTGAACAAAGGCACTGTTCATTATTTATAGATGTCTACCTCCATGATGTCCAGCTATTCTTTATTACCGGCCTCTTTATAAAATTATTCTGAATTATTTAAAAAAAAATATTTAATAATAGAATCTTCTATATAATTTATTAGTAGAATTTAAAATATATTAAATATTATTTTTTTTATTTTCAACAAAGGCATTGTCCATTGTTTATTAATATGTATTTTCATGATGGCCATCTCTTATTTATTAACGCCCTCTTTACAAAAATTATTTCGAGTCATTTCAAAGAAATACTTAATAATAGAATATTCTCTTTAATTCTAAATAATTTATTAGTAGAATCTAAAGTGAATTAAATATTATTTTTTTTTATTTTCAACAAAGGCATTGTCCATGGTTTATTCATGTGTATTTTCAGGATGGTCATCTCTTATTTATTACCGCCCTCTTTATAAAATTATGTCGAATCATTTCAAAAAAAAATATTTAATAATAGAATATTCTATTTAATTCGACATATTTTTAGTAAAATTTAAAATAAAATAATTACTATTCTCTTTTCTTTGAACAAAGGCATTGTCCATTATTTATCGAGGTATATTTTCATGATGGCCGTCTTCTATTTATTACCGCCCTCTTTATAAAAAATTCTTTTGTCTCTAAATCTTTTCAAATCATTACAGTAAATGAAATAGATGTAAGTCAGATTTTTCTATTTCTTAGATGATATGTTTTTGTAAAAAAAATTTTGATAATTCAATTTGCTATAAAATAATATATAGTCTGTAATTTAGATTTAAATGGAGCATTACTATAAAGATATAATTGTTGTCTCCTGAAGGAAATAAATATACATTTATTCTAGTTACACAAATATGATTTTAAAATTATATTTTCATCATTGCTTCTATTTAGGAGAATTAGCTCTCTAGATGCGTTTCGTCCTTGCTTAAGGGACTCATCAGGTATGTTTTGTAAACTGTAGTTACAAAAAACTACATTTCTGTAGCTCTTCGTAACAACTCTTTTCTATCAAAGAAAATCAATAGAGAAGAGTTTACAAGCATCATACGACGTTTCGTCCTTGCTTCAGGGACTCATTAGACGATATAGTTTAATTTCATCACAATCAAAAAATTATAGCAATAAATATTACAAACTTATGACTAGTAGAATAATAAGAAGTAGCAGCTATGAACAATTGAATAGAAGATAAGTATTTGTTAGCATCACTTCATCAGGTATCTTAATAATCTATTAGAAAATAATTCAATGCTTATACGAAAGAAAATCTATTGTATCATAGAGTTGAAAATTAAGAAAAACTGATTTTCTATAAGATATAGAAAATTTAATAGAGGAGCAGGCATGGAAACTAATACATAATGCATTGCGACCGTGCTAAAGAGTCTCATCAGGTAGCTCAAGTTATCGTTCAGCAGGTACGATGCATTTTTTTCTATTTTTTTTTTTTATTTTTTTTTATTTTTTTTTATTTTTTTTTTTATTTTTTTTTTTATTTTTTTTTTATTTTTTTTAGTCTACATCTATTCTAAATAATGAAGAGCAAGGAAGAACACGGTTAGATACCAGTGGATCCTTGTCTTAGCACCTACCTTATTCACGACGTGATCGTCGTGACCCATAACGATTGCGGCTATACACGTACGGTGCCACGGACCTGTATGGAAGGCGCCGACCATGTCGGCTTCGTGTAGAAATAACTTCGGGTGCCAAGAGATCGGGTTGAGCACCCGATATTTGAGGCACAGCCGAAGGCACAGCCGAAGGCGCAGCCATAGGCACAGCCATAGGCACAGCCATAGGCACAGCCATAGGC
>JAJEKB010019982.1:33432-60600 GCA_022393335.1 Macrotrachela quadricornifera
GTAGGTCAAAAGGTCATTGAGTACATTTACAATGTGAAAACAACACGTAAAAACAACGATGACGACACAACGAGCTGAGGGTGAGGGTGAGGGTGTGAGGGTGAGGGTGTAAATCAATATAGAACAGACTAACTTATATAACTTAGATACAAATTAATCTGCTAATTTCAACTCTTGCTTTCCAGCAATCGATCTTCAGTGTCAAATAATATATGTATATATGTATTTAATAGATTTCTAAGCAAAAAGAAACGCAGAATTGCTTCGCCGACGCGTTTCGTGTATTTATTATAAAAATAAAAAACACTCATCAGGGCTCTGCATTTATAAAAAACTTTTTAGGAATTAACGGAAAGGGAAAATAAACGAAAATATAACGAAATCATAATGAAATGCTTGATTAATAATATAACGATGAAAGAGGAAGAAAGAAAAATAAGAAGAATAAGAAAGGGCAACAATATATACTTTTAATAATAATAATAATAGATGTCGATCAAAGAATTAGGTTTTGTTCACGAATCACGAGTATGCACCAGGCGCTGTTGTAAATTGTTTGCATTGCGTGTGCCCAATATCGGTGTAATATCATTGATTGGTGATTCCGAAAAATATTTCAGCCAAAGATTATGAAATTTTTGCGGAAATTTCTTCATATTTGAACAATACGTAAAATGGATGAACATTGTCTGACCATAATCAACCGGTTCTTTGACTTGTGTTGGACTATTGATAATCTGTTGACGAATAGTATCATAATTATTAATATTAATGATTTGTGTAATCTTGTATTTATCGAAAACGCGATTAAATTGTTGATCGATAAATTGACTTGGATACTTATTCATCAATAATGCCATTTTTAAATGATCTCGTTCTCGTTGATATGTCTGGAATGTTGAACAATATCTTATTGCTCGAAGTAACATAGCAAAAGGTATGTTCTTTTTCATATGCAACGGATGGATACTATTAAATGGTAAATAATATGATTCATAAGATGGTTTGTGGTAAACTGAAGTAAATAATGCACCATCTTGATTTTTAATATCTAAATCCAGGAAATTAACATGTAAACTAATGTTGGCTGTTAATTTAATATTAGAATCAAATTTATTCCAACGGTCTATTTGTTTAAGAAAATGACGAATTGGCCAATTAATAATTATAAAAATATCATCAATAAAACGAACGTATAAGCCAAAACTATTTGTAATTTGCTTTAATATATCTCGTTCGAAGAAGAACATATAACAGTTGGCAATGGTAAGAGTTAATGAAGAACCCATTGCTCCACCTTTGATTTGATGATAATATTGGCCATCATATTTAAAATAATTGTTAGTCATTACAAACCGAGCTAATCGAATAATAGCTTCAGTTTTTAACCCACCGATTTGTTTTAGATTTAAATAATCCAACATCTTTTTCAAAGATAAGGCTCCTTCGACTTGTGGGATCATAGTATAAAGATCAGCCACGTCGATTGTACATAAGACGGTTTCTTGTTTTATATTATGTTGAGACCATTGTCGAATTTTTAGAAATAATTCGAAGCCAGATGTAACTGTGGTCTTTAAGGCCATTTGATCGAACAGTGGTCGTAATAAATTGTCAAGAAACTTGGATATCTTCACTGTTGGATGTTTTAATCCGGAAATAATTGGTCGAAGTGGAGTGCCAGGCTTATGAGCTTTGGGTAAATAATAAAGATGAGCTAATTCAGCTTCATTTGTTTTAACACATAATTGCTCATATTGTTTCTGAGTAATCCACTTAGCCAGACGTAATTCTAATAGATATTTATTTGTACGAGTAATAAGATCAGGTAAAGGATCATTTCTGCCAATACATTGATAGGCTTGAGTCTTTTCCATATATTCATAGGATTTTTCTTGATAATGTTCTGATCTTGCTAAATGAAACACCTTTGATTTATCAGTCTTTCTAAGAACAACATTAGCTAATCGAAATTTATGTTTTAATCTTTTAATTGTTCGATTAACATTTGTTTTTCTTATATTATTGGATGAAGATCTAATCAATTGTTGAGGAGGACGAGGAATATCATGATAATTTTGAAGTAAAGCATCCAATTCAGTAATGAATTCTACAACTGGACGACCTGGATTAACTTTCTTTTTAAAGAAGTAAGTTTCAAGTTTTCTTCTTAAGGTAGCTAATTCAGTTGTACGTCGTCGAGATGCTATTTTGGGATCATTAAAAATAAATTTAGGACCTAATTTTAACATATAATACTCATCCTCAGTTAAATTAAAATGTGGTGCTTCATTTATAATATTTGGACTTAGGAGTCCATATTTGCCGTTGGAGGAGGTTGTTGACTTGATATGACTACTTTGTCGATTTTGTCGTTGATTAACTCCTCTTCTAAAAAATAACAAGCTTGTTCTGCTTGTAGATGAATTCGTTTTTCCATTAAATTATAATATTTTTGAAGTGCTTCAAAATATTTAACATTCTGATTAAAAATCTCATCATTTTCTTGTTGAGATCGTTGACTATCACTTTCATCACTAAGAATTATTTGTTGATTTAATAGTTGCAGTTTTGGCCGACAATTTTCTATAATAATATCAATTTCATTTTTATCATTATTCATTGCACGAGAATCGATATCAAAACAATATTTCAATGTATCTCGATGAAACGAATCAGTTAATTCTTGCATTCCATTATAAATTGCTTGTACTTCATCTTGTTTAAAAGATTTAGTATCAATTTTAATGGAAAAATTATTTTTCATGATAAATTTTGGAGGCAGATCATATTCGATTCGTTTTTGTGTAATATAGAAATTTTTAACTTTTGTTGCCCATTTATTTAATTTTGGTTTTAATAATAAATGAACATTCCATATTGATTTTTTATCAGCTAATGTTTTAAAAGCTTGAAGAGCTTGATATTCTTCATTTTCTGCACAAGCAATTGTAAAACGTGTTTCACAACTTTTTAAAACATGTGATATATGTTTATTAATATATGTTGTTATTTCATCTTCCATATTTGTAAAATCAAATTTATTACGTGCTAACGTATCTACATTAGTTCTAGTATTGGCAGAAATAGGTTGAGAATGATCTTCTTGACGATGAGTTGCAATTGATGACCAACAATTATTATATTTAATTTGTAAATCAATAATAATTGCTTCAAATTCCAAGCATTTCGATCTGAAATATTCAATTTTCTTGTCAATCAATTGTTTAATTTTAATAGTATTTTGTCCTCCTTTAATACGATGCATAAGTTCGTTTGGCCAGAAACTAGAATCTTCACCTAATTTTTTATAGGATATCCATAGTTTTGATTCATTTTCTGTTCGTAACCATTCATCATAGACAGGTGTGGCATTCAAAAGAAATTGTTTTGTAAAATCATTTTTTCGATTATCTTGTAATTTATTTCGAAATTCAATTGATGCATTACTATTAAAATAACTTAAAATACGATCGGGTAATAAATAACGACGAGTTTTCTTCTTCTTTTTGGTCGTCTTATTAAAATTATTTGAAGTTAATAGTTGTTGCTGTTCATCCATATCATTATTGTCATTATTATCATCGTCATTATCATCAGGAGCAAGCGTAATATATCGATTCTTATCATTAATATGAATGTGATCTTGCTGCTGTTGATTCCGAATTTGTTTTCGACTATATGACGATGTACTGTTTTGTTGTCGTCGTCGTTGTCGACGTTGCTGTTGTCGCCATTGTGGTTGATCATCATTTGTAGTAACAACAAATGGTTGTGTAGTATTATTATTATCATTTGTTGTTGTTGTAGCTTGTATTCGCTGTGGTAATGCATTCACAGGTGTATTATCTCCTGATTGTTGTTGTGGTGGCAAATCAGCCATTAATTGTCTTGGTTCACGATTATTATGGTTTAATCGCTGCCGATGTATAGGCTGTTGTTGCCGACGTTGTGGTTGTTGTCGTTGATTGGAATTGTCGTATGGTGAACGAGATCGAGATCGATTTTGAGGATGATTTCGATTATAGTACACTTGACGACCACGACCACTTTGATTATCTTGATTATTTACATCTCGTCTTTGACCTTGATAATAATGATAATTAGGTCGATAACTATTGGATCTGTTGATTCCATTATAATTAAATTTGTTGCCCCCACGATAATTATTGGATCTGTTGATTCTATTATAATTAAATCTGTTGCCCCTACGATAATTATTGGATCTCCTGCCTCCACGATAACTAAATTGGTTGCCTCCACGATAATTAGATTGGTTGCGCCCACGATAATTAGATTGGTTGCGCCCACGATAATTAGATTGGTTGCGCCCACGATAATTAGATTGGTTGCGCCCATAATAATTAGATTGATTGCCCCCAAAAACACCAGTACCATGACATGTTCGACATTGATGATTTCCATGTTGCTGTTGTAGTTCACGTCGTTGTGGTACTGGTGCTCGTTGTTGATTATGGTTTGACATTTAGATCGTTGAAATAAGTTGAAATATAAATTGATCAAATTAGAATTGTAATGTAATTCCAGAATAATTTGATGCTTGATGTAATGAGCGTAAATCAATATAGAACAGACTAACTTATATAACTTAGATACAAATTAATCTGCTAATTTCAACTCTTGCTTTCCAGCAATCGATCTTCAGTGTCAAATAATATATGTATATATGTATTTAATAGATTTCTAAGCAAAAATAAACGCAGAATTGCTTCGCCGACGCGTTTCGTACCTTAATAAAGGTTACTCTTCAGGGCTTGCAATGAAAATATATCTGAAATAGAAAGAAAGAAAATGATTTACTTTGTAGATATGTGAAGAAAAAAGAAACATAAGAACCACTGTTGAGTCCGAAATGATTTCCCCAAAAATTTAAATTTAACAAAAAACGCAAAAATTTAGGACGTTTATAAATACGGTCGAAATTTATAAATACGGTCGAAATTTATAAATACGGTCGAAATTTATAAATGTGGTCGAGATTTATAAATACGGTCGAAATTTATAAATACGGTCGAAATTTATAAATACGGTCGAAATTTATAAATGTGGTCGAGATTATTAAATAGGGTCGAGATTTGGAAATAGAGTTGAGATTTGTAATTCGGCGAGCATATTTACAAAAATACAAATCTTTCTTAAGGTCTCTTGTGTGTTTTGGATAGCAGCAATTTTAGATTTAGCAAAGCCATACTTTACTATAACGATATTATTATTCATATTGACAGTTAGCAGAGTAAAGATGATGCAATCACTTTATATTCTGCAGTTATTTGCTTTTCTTTTTGTTCATCTTTTAAACTGATTTTCTTTTCTGTTTTTCCTTGATGGCATTGGTTCTCTTTTATTCGTCAGCGAGTGTCTGTTATAAATATACAAATAAAATGATGCACTGAATGAATTGTTTACATATCAGTTAACGGTTTACTAAGTAAAAACAAGTTAGATTATATTGATTATGTGCGCATCATTTCTACTATGAAGGTAGAAATGCACTCGATTTACACTTGTAGTTCACTTATTCTTGCACTTTGTGATATAATCTCTTCTTGCATCATATTTTCTTTCTACCATGTATTGACTGTCTTCGTCGACTGATCTCTTGGAATATTATATATTCACTATATTTTTGTTAACTACCTTCTTTAGTCGTAAACAAAGTAACTGACAAAGATATAGTGAATATACGATATTTCAAGAGAGTTGTGACAAAGGCAAAGACGAATACTTGCTAGATATCATATATTCGCTCTACGTCTGACACTAGTTCTCCCTGAATAGCCTCTGTGCTTTTCTCTATCTTCACAGTCTATATAAGCCAAGTAAAATGTAAAAGACAGATATTTCAAGCTGAGAAATTTCGAATTCATTCTAAGCATTCAATAATCGGTATTACGTAGTGTTACATTTTCTTTAGTCTTCTATAATATTTGCATCATTTAGGTCACTCTTGTTTCTTTTCTTCTATATCTAACTATTAGTCATTCTTTACTATATATGTCACTTTTGCGTTCTCTTCGCTTAAAATATATGCGATTTTGTACATTCTATTCTCTCATTATAGCCGACCATTATTCGTTCTGTGTTCTCTTATCATATGTGATTGACGTTTCTTGACGTATTTACTTTCTCTCTGTATTCATCTCGATGTATTCATTTACTGTATTCACTTTTTCGGCTAATTTATCCTTATGTATTCACTTTCTCTTTGTATTCATCTTGACGTATTCACTCTCTCTGTGTGTTCATCTTGATGTATTCACTTACTGTATTCACTCTCTTTTTGCGATCTTGGCATCATCTTTCTCTCATGTCGCCTATATAAGACATCGCCCATTTTCGAAATAATCATGTATTTCATCGAAAATCATCCATCTTCACTAGACTTGATTCATTCTCTTCGCAAAACATCACAATCGGCTACTATTTACTATTGAAAAACAAACTACACGCAAATAAAATTACAAGTTTCAATAGAATGTCTACTTCTCCTGTCGTCGTGATTGACAATGACGATGACAATGAAACATCGAATTTTGAGCTGAACATTTCGTCAAACTCAACCAGCACATCATCACCAAAAACATTAGGACGCAATCGAAACTATATCTGGTCTCATTTCGTTGATGAAGGAGAGGCAAAGACGGGTGGATATCGTAAAGCTCGTTGTCGCTATTGTACAACATTGCTCAGTTATGCTAAAATACCAGTCATGTATAGTCATATTGCCAATCAATGCGACGCAGTTGTGACACTCAATCCTACTGCACGTGTGGATACAATTTCAAAGCTGGCGGAATTTAATCAACAAAATCAATCACCGAGAAGTGCAAAACGTCTACTTCAGGTAAGATACGCCTTTTTTTACTGTTTAGACCAGACTGTTTTCTGCTTAGAGACGTCGAAAACATTTTCATTTCATAAGTATATCATTTTCTATTTGTTCTAGTCGAATGATGTTTCATCATCTCCAAAACAAAGGAAAATGGATCAATATGGATCTCGAATCATTCCGATTAGTGAAAGGCTTGAGATTGATCGAAGTTTATTGAAAGCGTTTATAATGAATGGCATAGCTTTCAATGCAATAAGTAGTCCATTCTTCTTGGAATTTCTTCACAAGTTGAACTCATCATATTGCCCACCTGATAGGATGAAGCTTACCCGTCAAACTTTGATGAATGAAATTCTGTTTGTTGAAAAACAGAATGATTTCATCTTAAAAGAAGCAACTTATTTAACACTTAATGTTGACGGATGGAGTGATCAAAATAAGAGATCATTATATGATTTTAATGTAATTACTGAAAGCCGTCGTTCTGTCGTCCTGGCTCTGGTTGATCTGAGTGCATATAGTCATACTGCAGAATTTCTTCTCGATCGTCTTGAAATGGTGTTACAACGAGCGTCGACAACATTCAACATTACCAAGAAGATTGTTGCGATTGTTACGGATAATCCGAATGTAATGGAAAAATTTCGTAACTTGTTCATTTCGAAGTCTGGATGTCAACATATTCTGGCATTTCGATGTTTCGCTCATGCTATTAATCTGATTGCTGGTGAGTTTCCTCTATTCTCTATTTTTTATAAACAGATGTTGTGTGTAATTGCATCACTTTTTTAGGAGATATTGTCAAACACCCAGTTGCCAGTCGAATCATCTCAAAAATGACCACTATTACATGTTACTTCAATAAATCACATGCAATGAGGGCCAAGTTGAAGGAAGAATCGGTTCGGCTGAAATGCAACAAGGAAACATTGGATACACTTGTGATAACAAGGTGGACGAGTGTGTCGGACTGTCTTCGTTCATATCTTTTATTGCAAACGTCACTTCAAATGGTCATTTCTATGGAAAAAGATAGCTTACCATCGAAAATTGTGAATATTGTCTGCCATCGAACATTTTTTACAGACATCGAACAATTATATTCTATTATGAAAGCACTTTCTCATGCAATTTCGATGATCCAAAGTCATGTAGCTACATTAGCTGATTGTTATTTGATTCTTGCGTATCTTTATGTCATAACTAGTAACTTTCCTAAACAAAGTGAATTCATCGAATTTAGTCGATATGTCAGTAAGGTGGCAAAAATTCGTCTGAATGAATTTCAGAATCCATATTATCTTGCCTGTTTTTACTTACATCCAAAATATCGTGGTGCTGGTCTTCTTTCACAAAGTCGATCAACTGTTTATCGATGTATTGCTGAATACAGCAAGCTAGTTGGTAATAGTTCATCAACAACAAAGAATGTAATTGCTGCTCTACAGCGTTATGAAATCAAAGCAGGACCGTATGCATTGATCTATAACGGAAGTACGTATTTTGCTATTCTCTGTATAACCTCTAGTCTTATATAAATATCAATGAAAATAGATGACACTCCAACAGCCTGGTGGTGTATGATACGTGATAACACTCACGGAAACTGTTTACAACAAATAGCGCTGCGACTTTTATCAATCACACCTCATTCTGTGATGCCGGAACGTCTTTTTTCTATTCTTAGTTGGCATCATTCAAAACGACGCAATCGTTTAAGTCCATTTATGCTGGAAGCAATAGCCAAAATTCACACTTTTTATAAACCCAACTCGCCTGATTCTCAAATGGATACTAATCTCATGGAAGATACACTTGGTGACGAAATTCGGTCAGAAAATGATCTTTTCCAATCCATCAATGGTGATGAGGTAGCTAATGATTTTCAACAAATTATGAGGTGAGTTAGTTATTATGTTGACCTTTCTATACTTTACAATAACCAATGCAATTAATTTAGTGAAAATCAAGAAACTCTTCGAGCGATGTCACAATCAGAGGTTGTAGATACCTGTCTTGTCGACGACAATGATCTTCTTCAAATGGAAAAATCCATGAACAAAGATGATCAAGATCTTCGTTCGGTGTTCATCGAAAGTGGTCTTTTTGATAGCAATGACAAGTCGGATGTTGAAGAAGAACAACCAACGGACGAGATCGGTCAACCCGAAGATTATGATGTCGATGATTTGCTAAAAGATGCTTTATCTGATTAATGGACTTTCTTTTCTGATGCTCTAGTTGCTGATTTGTTGACTGATCGCAACGGATGAAAATGTCTTTTTCTCATTTACACTGTTTCATTCTTGCTATTCAAACATGTTGTATTCCAGTAAAATATAAAGAAATGTTAAATACTGTGTTAAAAAGTAAGAAATTAGTAATGAAATGGAAACTCATTTCTTTTTTTTTCATCTAAAAAAAGACATACTCGATTGATGATTGTGGATTTAGTAGAAACAACGATAAGTTTGGCTTATCAATCTGCTAGAATTTAAAGATTCTGTTTAACTTCTGAATGTTGATTTCATCAATCTTTTGTATTTTATCAGGCATCTATTAATTAGAATTTGGTAATAAAATGTAGTTGGATATGCAGTAGGCTTATCAACCATTTTGATACTCATGTTTTTTTGAACACTTATACGATGTACTCGCATTTACTAACCAAGCATTTATTTTTATATATACTAGATTTATAAATTAGTCAAAATTTTATAAACTGGTTAGGAATTTATAAACTTAGTCAAGAATTTATAAACTAGTCAGAAATTTATAAACTGGTCAAGAATTTATAAACTAGTCAGGAATTTATAAACATCAAAATGTTTATAACTATTTTAAATTTTCAGCTGAAAAATTTACGATTTATAAATCGATTTATTTATATCGATTTATAAATCAACTAATTTCGGACTCAACAGTGATAAGAACCAATATGGAAAAATAGATTAGTTATTGAATAAAGTTTTATAACCGACGAAAGTCTTCTAGTTGAGCTTGAGCCAATTGAATTTTGGTTTCAGTAAGTTTTTTTGCATATTTGGTAGATTGACGAACGTATTCCTTTATACAATTATCTAGTTCTTCAAGAGAACCAATATTATGTTTTTGTGTTGATGTTGTTTCGTCGGCATCTAATGAAAATAATCCAAAGGTCAATCGACGTCTTAGAATGATACGATGATCCTTTCTCAAAAAGGCTGTTAATTGAGCCTTGAAACTGTTTATATTATCGATTGACTTAATAGTTTTATCTTTGAATTGGTTTATTTGTGTTTGTATAAAATCCATATTGGTATTGAAATCACATGTTTTTGTGTATCGAAGAACTTCTTCTGTCCAGTAATTATTTTCTTTGCCCATTTTTGAATATTCTTTCCAAAGTAATAATTCATAATCATTTCGATACCATTCATCATGAAATATAGCTGTTCCTACAATATAACCATATGTATAAGGTTTATCAAAGACATCTAATTCATCATTTGTGTTAGACATAAACCATGTTTTGATGACGTCTGATTCGAGATAACGATAAATTGGTTTTATGCCATCGTTGTGTGTGCTTGAAATAGTAAGATCAACGTCGAAATTGCCATGATTTGAACTGGTAGAATGGTAATTATTCACATGATAACGTTGTGATTGTGGACGACGATGATAATGATTATTCATTCGACGATTATCATTATGATTACCATTGTAATTATTTATAATATTATAATAATTATGGTTGTGTATATTTGCATATGAAGATCCTTGAGTTGTTCGATCAGCTAATATTCGAACATAACGTTGTGTTGCCATGAATGATTACTTTAGATCTAGAATATATTCATGAAATACATCATACGATTATATATGTATAGAATGATATAGGGATGAGGATGTAAATCAATATGAACAAGATTAACTTATATATCGAAGATACAAATTAATGATAAACAAACCAACTTGTATATATAAGATACAAATCAATCTGCTGATCTCGACTTTTTTTGCTTTTCAGCACCCGATGTTTTTTGTCGATATTAATTCAAAAAAATATAATGTGATTTTTTAGCTAATAAATAAAGATAAATGCAGACTTTTGCTTTGCCGACGCGTTTCGTACCTTTTAAAAGGTAATACTCTTCAGGGCTATATGATATATCTACAATAGAAAAAAAAACAATATATATATGAAATAATGATGTTAACTGAGCAGAAAAAAATATAGACAAAATGAAAACAAAAAAAAATAACAATAACGAAATTATATTAGTCAATTCTCAACTTGGATGACGATCAGTTGTTGTCTTTGATCTAGAGCAAAAATAAAAGGCAAGACAGTAAAATTAATAGAAAGAAAAAGAAATAATTATTTACTGAACAATATGTTGATCTTGAATATATTTTTGTACTTGTTCATAACTCCATTGTTCATCAATAACAATGGATAAAGTAGTAATAGCTAAACATTGATTTCTACCATTTTCATTATCATCATTTTTCATATTTAAATATTCTCTGAATGTATAACCAATTGCAAGATCTAAATTCCATTTACCATCAAACGATTTTAATGGTCGATGTGTACAAGAATAGAGAAGACCATCAATATCATTATAATAATGGATATGATGACAATCAGCATGGTGTGGAAATGTTTGATTCTACCAATTTTTATAATGCTATTGTATGTTAGTGAATTGAATTGGATAAAATCCAGTAACGAAAATTGATTCATATTTTTTTAATAGCAATATAATATCATTAATAGATCCTCCATGTATGTACATGATTTTTTAAATCAAAGATAACTCGATCAACGACGAAAAGAGTGTTTTATCGATGACATGATTCAATGGAATACATTGAAATATAAGTCGACGGAATTCTAATCTAGGGTGAGGGTGAGGGTGAGTTTAAACAAAAGAGCTACCACGACCGGTTTCGTCCTATTTTCAAGGACTCGTCAGGTGGTTTTAAATTCTGCATATGTTAAAATTCAAAAGAAATTAAATTGGAAGAAATTCAAAAGAATAATCTCCAATATTAATCTCTAATTAAATTACAAAAGCAGCAGATAGTTCTTAAATTAAAATGGTGAGTTTAAACAAAAGAGCTACCACGACCGGTTTCGTCCGGGCTAGTGGATCTTTTCAAATGGCTGAAATTATTCTAAATGATTTCGAAGAATCAAAAGAATTATTCTGCTATATAATATTTGGTATACAAAGAATATTAGAGTACACAGTAGTGAGAATAGCTGCCATCATCGGTTTCGTCCGGACTAGTGGAGCTTTTCAAATGGCTTAAATTATTTTAAATGATTTCGAAAAATCAAAAGTATTATTCTGTTATATATTTTAAAGGAACATACCACGGCCGGCTTCGTCCTTGCTCAAGGAACTCTTCAGGTGGCTTAGGATATTTCTATTTAATTTTAATGAGAAAATCAAACTGAATCATCATCTACACTGTTGTATGAAAGCAATTTTTGGACAAAATGTAGAACAAAGAAAAAAGCCCATGATATACAATTTAGAGGAGCATACCATGACCGATTTTCTAGTTAATCCGAGGGGAAAAATTTTGAGGAATCGTTTTGAACGATTATTTTCTTAAATCAGTTTTGACAAATTTACGATGGCTCTGCTTGATTTATGGAATTTTGGCATGCACTCCCTTTGGAAACAAAATAACAGCTTTAAAGGTTTCATATACCAAATGCAAAGGTAAATCCCTATCGTCAAACGTGTTTTCTTCAACATAGTGTGTTTGTATATATTTTTTCTTTCCTTTAGTTTTATGTCTCCTTTTTCGTTCGCATTTTAAGACTCCTGGTTAAGAAAATGACCTTACTAAAATTCTGTTGATTCTTATAAGATGGGAACCAGTTTAATACAATCTAGTGCAGTTAGAAGATTAGATTGAAAAGAAGATAGCATGAGGGTGCTCACTAGTCGTAAGCGACGTCTTGCTGAGGCATTAATGAGCAACCTGCTATTCATTTACAAAAGTAACATGAGCTCCACTTGCGCATAACTTTCAATTAAATGTAGAAGATCTTTTGAAAGAAATATATCAGGTGTATTGTAGGCGACTATAGTCAGCACTTTATTATTGCTCCATAAAATTCAAAATATGTTTTCTACAATGAGAATAACCCGGCTACTTGATATACTTTCGAATTTGAGATTGATAGTCGCACTTTTGAAAATCATACCATATGGAGAGTTCGTCTACATTGAGGTGAATATAGCGCCACACTGATCGATAATTTAGCTGTCAATGATTCATAAATAGATAGAATAGATTTAGTCTTGAGGGTCAAGCGAGTTATCTTTGACGAAGGTTACCTGTTATTTTTATATTCCTCTTCATATAGTGAAATAGTACAAGTAGTTAACAAATTGAAAGAGAGATCTGATTCTAAATAAACGAAACATACTTATTAACACACAACTCATTATGTCACTTTCATCTCATGAGGAACAGCTGATTGTATGCTTGGAAACGGATCTTGAAACTAAACCTGACGAAAATAATGTATTGATTACCATGTGATGTATGTTTTTTTAATAAATTTATTTTGTACATATTGCATTTAAAAAGAAAATCAAGGGCCATGTTGTGAAAATAGTTTAATGAGATTCAGACAAATTTCGATAGCTGCGTTTGATTGATCGAGTTGTCGAGCTTGATTTGAACTCTATTACTGGAATAAAATCATTGAATATGTTTTCATCATCAGATATAAAGTATTTCATATTTTGATTAATTTTTTTGGAAATTTTTAAAAACATCTTTTAATGTTTCTAATTTAGTATTTTTCATATGTGTATTTAATGTTGATAAAGATGAGGCGGTATTGAACAATAAATAAAAACCTATTGCTCAGATAAAACTTGTAAATGGCTCATGAGTAGGGCAGGATGTGGATGTTGGCGATGTTGATTGTTCATAGCTGTCGAAGATGATTGTATAATAAAATAAACAAACATAATGTTGCTCATATAGAGATGTAATTAGGAAATATTTATCAATGAAAATGAGATTAAAAATGAAATGTTCTCTTCCCTATTTTGATAAATTTTATCTCATAAACATTATCTTCTTCTTTCTGAGATTATTATAATTATTATTAGATGAAAAAATCATTTTCACTAAAGATAAGAAACCAGTCAGATCTATGTGTCTTAGCAGGATTAGTTTATCTTCTTTTCAATATTTTCTCTCATTTTTTATGTTAGTATATAATCGAGAAGTCTCATTGAGATGATAATATAGAGAAATATATAATTTTCATCATCATATAATGTTCTTGCTCAGAAATACAATCATTAACCATTTCCATAGAATATGTTTCTTCTTGTACATATATGTAGAAGTTGTGATAAATCATAGCTTTCATTTCTCAGTAGAAATAATCTTATCAGTTTCGTTCGTTGCTTTCGTCAAAAAAAAAGTCTTTCATGATTATTGTGATCATCGAATAGGTATAACACCTGATAAATTAAAAGCAGAACACTGTCACCATCGGTGAACCTCAATTGCGATATATTCAACCAAAATACTCATATTCTATCACAGTAGCGAAAAATTCCGACATATGACTGTTTCTATAAGTGACATGATACAACAATAACCTATAAAGTGACCAATAACGAAATCTGACGTTAATAGATAAATCTACCAATAAACTCAAACATGAGTTTACAGCATGTTCAATACAGAAGCTAGGTCCACAGTAAAATTATCCGAAAAAAAGAAAAGCACTAATAACCAAAATAAATGTAACAGGCACCTACTTGAAATATGTATAGCATGCAACGAGGCAACCTCGTACAAAATAGAAGTCCCCAATGCGAAAAAGAAATCTATTAAACTGGAAAAACCAAAAATCATACAAAGATGTACACAAAAAACAGAGTCCTCAACAACAGTAATATGAGAGCCGAACGGTAACACACAGAACAATACAAAACAAATCGTTTCGAAGGCACTACAAGTGACTACATACACAATGGAAACAGTATAATAAGCAGAGCATTCAACCTTCATAAATAACATAATACAAAAAAAAATTGAAAACAAATCATATTTCTTTCCAATAAATCAGATGGCAAACAAAATCACACAACACACAGAAATGTCGTTCGAAAAACACAAACTGCCAACTGAGCCGTATATAACTATAACATTTAATACAACAAAAGACAACATAATACACTTCCTGGAACACACAGCAACCAATAGAACAGTAAAATGAAAACGAAACGACCTTTAAAAAGTCCTGAAAACAGTCATATATGACAAAACCGTAAATAAGCACAGTCACGTGTCGACATAAACAATAAAAAAAATTTTTTTTTCGATTTTCTAAAACCTAACTAAATCAATAAAAACATCACAAAAGACAAGAAATATAGATTCCCACAAACGTCCAAAAATTTTCCCAGTGACACGTGACCAGTACATATGTAATGACGGCTAAGTAAACTTAAAAAAAAGAATACTACCGACCGACAAGCTAAAGCAAGAAACTTTCCGCTACAACGAACCTTCATCTAATCACCCTCTATCAAGTTGCGAAGGTCCGAACCCTCTAACTATTAAAATAGCGAAAGGTCATTGAGTATTTCCGAAAAAACTCGAAGTTCTACGGGGTATAGGAGAAGGTGTATGTTAGAATTTTTGATATTGTAAAATTTCAAGTACTACTATTGCTATATAATTGAGAAGATGATATGAAATGCTATATTTATATATGAATTGAAAAGATTTTTTGAAATTTCTCTGAATTTCTGATCAAGAAGAGTGATAGGCTTGAGTTTAGTATTAGCCTGGTGTATTTTGCTATATAAAATGTACTATTTTAAAAAGTAGGTCAAAAGGTCATTGTGTACATTTTAAAATGAAAAAACATGCAAAAAACGACAAAAAAAATGAACGAGTCGGGTAATGAATGGAAATTGATGAAATTTTACGATTTTTGCCTCGATTTCTGATCAACTGTGCGGAATACGCGATAGTGGAGAATATCTTAACAAACCCCACAGAAACCTTACCTTTATTTATGCTTAGGAGGCCCTCCGCTAGGAGGGCCGACCAGTAGGCGTTAATCTTGAAGGGGGAAATGACTGAGTCTATTTTAACACATTCACCACGATTCATATTCCATAGAAACTAACATTTTTAAATACGTTTTATTAGAAAACAAAATATACCACAAGATGCAGCGTGAAAAGTTCTACAACCTACACCGTAAAACCTATATCAATTGTATACTTTTTGTTTTCAATAAAATGCAAAACTGTATGCGACCAACTTTTGAGGTTGCTTCGGAACTATAGTATCTTACGCCGAAGTTTGTACACAATTAAAATCAGCTTTATGATGTAGATTGTAGAGCGGTTCACGCTGCATCTTGTGGTATATTTTACTTTTCCTTACGAAGCCATATTACATGATAAAAAGATGAAATAAGAAAAATGAAATTTCACATACGTGTGGAAAAACAATGATGTTTTCCTAATCTAGAAAATAAGCCAGACAGAGTTTTACATTCTTTCAAAATAAAAGTTAGACAATTAAAATAAGCTTTACTATGAGGATTGTAGAGCTTTTCACGCTGCGTCTTATGGTTTACGCAGTTTTCTTAATAAAACGTATTTCGAGATTAGAATATGAAATGCAAAGTGGGACCCACCGGTGGGTCCCATCGCGGTGAATGTGTTAAAGTTAATAATGAGATACCGATCAATACAGTAAGAATTCTTTTTAAACAGATTAGAGGAGGACCCATGGGGTCAGAGTGTACTCAAGTTTTAGCAGATGTTTATATGAGAAAATGGGAGAAACAGTTTAGACAACAACAACAGTCAGAAGGAGAATTATATTTTAGATTTAGAGATGACATTGTTTTAACTACGAGAAAGAGTGAGAATGAGACGAGTAAAATTTTAATAGAGTTAGGTAAGGTAGATAAAAATATAGGTTTAACTTTTGAGACAGGACAATATGTAGATTATTTAGATGTGAGAATAGAAGTAGAGAAGCCAAATTTTAGAACTAGAGTATATCGTAAGTTAGCTGCGCAGCCGTATATTTTACCGTTTAGTTCATCACATCCGATACATATTAAGAAAAACATACCATTTTCAGCCTTATTGAGATCAGTTAGAGTTTGTTCGCATAGTGAGAATTTAGCTGAGGAAATAGAAAAAGTTAGAATAACATTATTATTAAATAGATATCCGCCGAAATTTATAGATAGACATTTTAGTCGTTTTTTCGAAACATTAACAGGACAGAGAGAGGTTCTAAATTATTATTGAGTGAGAAATACAATGAGTTTAGAGATAGAGTTTTAGATACACAGTGGAATAAGAAAGAGAGACAGAAAATAGATTTTAATAAAGATATTTTAGTACATTTTACTTATATACACCGAGTTTAGCGCAGTTTGGAGCCAAATTTCATCAGATATGGCAAGAAATTTTTGAGGAAACACCATTAAATGATATTTCAATTATTTTTGCACATCGTTTAACCGATAATTTAAAGAATATTTTAGTTCATAAAAAACCATCAAAAACAGTGATAAAGAGTGCATTAGAGATTATTGAAGAAGAATAATATCGATAAAAAACAGATACTCGCTTCTTTTCTGATTTTATGTTCTAGATCGACGACGTATCAACAACAACAACCGACGACAATCTACGAACATTTTTTAGTTTTATATTTTACAATAGTTTTTTGTAATTTTTCCATTGAGTTAACCCTTGAGTTGAGATGTGCGCCTTCACCCGCACTATTGCGATACCTGCCGAGTGTAGTCAGATCAGTAAGATAGTCAATCAGTCGAGATCAGTCAGGTCAGAAAAGAGGTTAGTCAGGTTAGAAAGGAGAGGTCAGTCCGAGAAGAGAATAGACAAGAGTAGAGAAGAGAATAGGTATAAAAGGAAACACATAGAAGGGACACTGGTTAGATAGCCTGAAGAAATTCGAAACGCGTTGCTAGAAGTTATTTGTTACAAATTCATTATTTTCAATAAAAACATTAAAAAATCAAAATAAAAAAACCTAAAGATAAAACAAAAAGTCTAAAAAACAAAAATAAAAACCCTATTCATTTAAAAAACTACTCTTGTCAATCTTATTTATTTATTTCTCCATTATTTATTCATTTATCTCCTTCATTATTTTTCTACATTATCTTCTCAAAAAGTACGTATTCTTTATTTATTTAACCTCGGTTCTGCTCTTCTATTTCAGCACCAAACTCATTTATTCATCTATTCATTCATTTATTTCTCCTATTCATTTATTTATTTTTCTCCTAATCATTTATTCAATTCATTTCTCCTATTCATCTATTTATTTATTTATTTATTTATTAAAAAACTAAAAAACCATCGTTAAAAACAAATAAAATTTAAAAATTTATAAAAAAACATTTATATTTACTCATCTAGTATTTATTTATTCATTTATTTATTTCGTCGTTCGTTTTTCGCCTTTCGCCTTTTCTCGTCGTCATTAAATCGTAAAATTAAAAATAAACTAAAAACACTATTGTTGATTCGCCATTAAATCTAAATTCACCCTCACTCTCAAGTTGTGTTTCGTGTCGCAATATTCGGCGCAGTGTGGTATGATGGTCGATCAGTCTTAGTAGTCATCCGTGGTCGAACTAACACTACAACGTACGTCGAATATCTGCAATCTGCACTGAATCCTCATTTGCGTCGTTTGCGAGGATATCATTTCATACATGACCGTCCTACATGGGCCCATAATACACTAGCGCATGATTGGTTACGCAGTAAACGTATTAGGTGCCTGGACAACTATCCTGCTGTGAATCCTGACCTCAACGCCGTTGAAAGCGTATGGAATTGGATGAATCGATACGTGCAGCGAAACCACCCATCATCTCAACAGCATTTAGAATTTCTTGTTCGACAAGCATGGAATGCGATTCCTCAGAACGTTATACGTGGTTACATAAATCACCTACCAAATATTTGCGATCAAATAATAGCTAATCGTGGCTGGGAAAGTAGAGGGTGATAGAGTTTTTCACGGCCATTCAGATGGTCGATTTAGTTTTGAAATAAATTGATGATAAGTTGAAACAATTCGATGAAAATATGACAAAACAGGCATCACCGGGGAATGGAGTGATGAAGGTGTCTTTGTTGCTCTTGAATTTTTTTTCAAAGGACGAAGACAATTAAGGATGTACTTATAGAGAGTTGTAGAGAATTTCACGGGCTATCTAAATCACTATTTACTTTGTCGAAACGAACAATTTATCGTGATAATATAGGGCAAATACCGAGTCTAGTTATTTTTGGCCACGAGGATAGTAAGCTCAAAGAAATTTCCTTTTTTGATGTAATGATAGGAAAAAGAATGCCCTATCTTAGGTGTTATTTGAACTGATATTTGGAACTGAATATATTGATACCTATATGATTTATAAGAACAGTTATGACATAATCAATATGACGATGCTACAGTTTCATGACGTTTCATTTCTAGAACCTGACCTCGATATCTGAAGACACTGTGCTGGCTGTTACGAGAAAATAGACCACAACAATTAAGAGATAAAATCGTGACGGCAGTAAGAAGAATAAAAACTTTATGTTCTGATTGCGGCAAATTCTTTTGTCTTGATTGGTTCACTTATTGTCTAGAAAAAAATCTAGTCTTTTATCATTCCTCGTTAAAATAAATCGTGAGCCACCGATAGTTTATATCAACCCGAAAGGATTAAGAATAAGAATATAAGCAAAAGAAATGTCTTCAGAAAATGAGTGAGGGTGACATTACAAGGTAATCTACAGAAGTATTTAGTTATTTAAATAGATCTGTTAAAAATAATATTAGTGAAGGTCATGTATATGATCTCGAGTACATATGATCATGCGAATCGACACTCTGGCGAAGGTGAACATGAGCATCCACACCATGACCAGCTGCAGGCACAACAAGGACAATTGCATTTTGAAGTACAGCAGTATTTGCAAGAAGACGATTTCCATAAGCAAGATAAGCAGCAGCATACACATCGACACAAATAGTGACACCAATTACAGGAGCAGCAGCATGGGTCAGGAGGAGGAAGTGCTGATGTCCCTTGAGATCTAGTGAGTATTATAATGTCAACGTGATGACATTTACATACGGAGTATTTCTGAGCACAGCTATTGCAAAGATAACCATAAAGAATATCACGAGGAGGATCAGAAGAAATACCACCACATTCTGGACAAATCGAAGAATACACACCACCACAGGATTGACCCCCACAATCAGTACAAACATAAAAATCACGACGATGAGTACAAGGATTTTTCGGAATAGGCTTCTTAAACCATTCTGGTGGTTCTGGAGAGATTGCAACTTTGAACATGGTATGCAAACTAAGTAGAAACGTACATTCGTTTATACTGACCTATGAATCGAGCTTTTTGCATATATCATACAAGTTAAATACTATGTTCTGCTTTTATTGAGACGTCAATAACTATTTACAATTTAGTATACCGCCCATGTAACCAATTTTAGGCTTTAAATGCATCTCTAAGCGCTTATAAATTATGCAACCTGACGCGTTTTCGAGTTTTGCTGTGTCTAGATGCAGTTATGGAATAAATGCGTTTACTTTTTTTCTAAAAATGGCGATTAATTACCCAAACCAAGGTGATGTTGATTTCTTTTCTCTGTATGTGGCGAAATAAATATACAAAAGATATTTATCGTCGGTAAATCAAAACTAGTATATTCTTTATGTTTATAAAAACAAAGATATAAAATAAAAATTAAGATGCGTGAAGTGCAGAAACGGAGCAGATTGATAGTTTATTCACAATTTGATAGAGCTCACCGAGCTGATTCCGAATATCTATTTTTTGACGTTTTTCAGTTAAGTTTTGGGTCAAAACTGAGTATCACTATACAAGTTGAACGGAGTTTGATCGAGTTTTGTTACAGCAATCATACCTCAAGAGATCGATAAGGATGAGAAAATGTCCTGATGACACCCTTGCCTTGCAAACCTATCTACTCTCTCTTGTTTCAATACTTCTCTTCAGTATTCAAAGACTATTCAAGTCGTCATTTGACAGGGAAAAGAAGCAAATTTTTTTCGAACTCATACTTGCTTCTTTTTCCTTTCCGATGATGATTCGAGTGGTGTATGAATGTTAAGAAAAAGTTGTAAAATAAAACTTTAGATAGGTTTCCGAGTCAAGGATATCAACATGTCATTTCCTCATTCGTTTCATGAATTCTGATGACTAGGTCGTAACTTGTTAAAGATCACTTGAACTCGGATGGTAATACTCAGTTTGAGATGCTGAATCTGAAAAAAATTACTTTCAAAAATGATCAGTTTTTGTCCTTGGCACACCTTACAAAATAAAGAAAGATCAACAGGTGTTCCAGAACTCTGCCGAAAAAGTAAATTCGTAGAATTCTACTTTTTATCAAAGATAATCAATCAACTCTTTCCTAGGTGATAGATAGACGTGTCAAGTTTTTGTTTATAGGGACAAACTTCCCTATATTTTTTAGTTGAAACATGATAGTCAGTTCTTTTTTGACGTGCTTCATAATATTTTTCTTTGAATATATCAATTTCTTGTGTTTTTTGTGACTTTTATATCGGTTACATCTTACACTATCATTAATATGTACTCATTGTGATATATCAGTGGGAAACAAGTCTCATAATGTCAAGTTCGAAAAAACTGTGGTTCATAAGATCAGTTTAACCTTCGGAACGATAACTGATGAACTAAGAAAGAAAAACGGATTTTATGAACTTCAGTTTCTTCGAACTTGACATTATGAGGCTTGTTTCGCACTAATATATCACAGCGATTGCATATAAAAAATAATGCAGTATATAGCGGACATAAACGCCACAAAAAACACAAGAAATTAATATATTGAAAGAGAAACATTATGAAGTACGTCAAAAAAGAACTGCTTATCATGTTTCAATTGAAAGATATAAATTTAAGCAGTATTCGCAACGTTTGTCCGTCGAAACAAAACCTTGACACTTATAGCTTTCATTTTGAAAAAAGTTGATTAATTAAATCTCATACATAGTAAAATTCTACGAGTTTACTTTGTCGGCGGAGTTTTGGAACACTCTGTACCTCTCTGCCAAATAGACGTACAAAACTGTGGTATAACAGCTTAAATTAACTATTTTTCTTTTCACACACTAGTATCTCAACATCGGATATTGTTAAAAACTGAGAATAACACAAGATTAGACGTGTTACAGATGACAGTGGAATTCGCGGAATAACTGAGGGTAGAAAAAAAGAGTAGAAATTTTTTTTCTCTCAAGTGTGAAGCTTTTATACGCAACGAGAAACAGTCGTTCAAACTCTCGTTTGGAAACGATCACATCAATCACAGTAGATAAAATATGTTGTTAAAGAAAGAAAAAAAACTTTTTTTTCTTACAAATAAAGTACTTTTTTTTACTACCGGATATCCTTATTGGGTTTCCACTCCATTCGGAAACTTTTTGTGAAGTTTTCGAGCCAGTTAGAAACCGGAAAAGAGTTTCCGATAATAACAAATACCTTTTTTTTAGAGTGTACTGCGATTGGTTTAGTTGTTTCCAAACGGTGGTTTAAACAACTATTTCTCGTCGCACTGAAAATTTTTATTTGTAAGGAAAAAATTTTTCTTAGCCTTTTTTCCTTTCCTTAATTAACGGGTGGGTCGTAAAGAATTATTTTTTCAGTATTTTCGAACATTCTCTTGTATTATCTATGTGATTAAAAAACTTTTTATACCAAGAGAGAGTCTTTATAGTTCTCCATAAAACTGTATATGACTGGGACCAAAAACTATGTTAGATAGATTTGAAAAACGATGAAAAGTAACGACATATGAAAAGTTGTAAAAAGTAACGCGTCAGACATAAATAATGACCGAATTTTGCATTCCGTTTTCTTATTACTTACTACTTCCTATTAGAAACCAAAAATATACCAAAAGATGCAGCTTGAAAAGCTCTGCAGGTTACGTAACACCACATATTTTATACTTATAATTTTTGCTCTCAAAATGGACAAAATTTTGAGTGACTAAATGTCGACGATGCAAAAGTGAGATATTTTCTTCTTTCCCCTTTTAATAATTTGTTCTTTATAAATTGTAGAGCGTTTCACGCTGCATGTTTTGGTATATGTTGTTTTTAATTGGACGTAGTAAGTAATAAGAAAACGGGATGGAAAATGCGACCATTATTTATGTTTGACTCGTTATTTTTAATTGGACGTAGTAAGTAATAAGAAAACGGGATGGAAAATGCGATCATTATTTATGTTTGACTCGTTATTTTTTACAACATTTTAAATGTCGTTACTTTTCTTCTTTTTCAAATCTTTCTTAAATAGTTTTTAGACCCAGTCATATATAGTTTTATGGAGAATTTGAAAGGCTCTTTCTTGATATAAAAAGTTTTTTAATCACTAGGATAATACAAAAGAATATTCGAAAATACTGAAAGGGTAATTCTTTATGATCCGCCCGTTATTTCGCGCATTCCAATCTCAACTGAATTCTCATGTCAACTATAACATATGTTTTAAAGTGTCACATTCTTTATAACCAATATAAAATCACGAAAAACAAAGACGCATAAAATAGTTCACTGTGATCATACGTATATTGCATATTGTGATCTAATCTTTGATAGTTTGTCGAAATAAGCTTTAATAATCGATCGGATGGCTTTTAATGAGTACAGAGTTGAAGAGTAAACGCTACATGACATTTTAATATCTCGTAAAGATTTATGCAGTTGGTTGTTAAGTTACGATAGGGGTTCTACCAAATGTCTTCATGCACTTCGTTAAGTTTCTAATTCAATGTTATAACTTGTCACATATGAGCTTGCTGCATATAGATTGGGAGAAAAACGTTTGCTCTTCACTCTCTATGTTCCTAAAGCCATCCGATCGGTTAATGAAGCTTGTTTCGACAACCTATCAAAGATTCGATCACAATATGCAATATATGTATGATCACAGTGAACTATTTCACGCGTCTTTATTTTTCTGGGTGCTGTATTGTTTATAAAGAATATGACAATTAAAAAGCTATATGGTTTTTTAGAGCAAAAAACGAAGTCTTCAGTGGTAGGCAAAGTGTTCTAGAAAGACTAAAATATTTCATTGCGCACATCACTAAATATATTCTAGGCTTTCTAATGGCATTATTAGATCTTCTGAGAACGATAACTGTACATGAGTCTTTGACAATATCCTAAAGAAAACGAGAGTTTTATCGACAAATCTTTCGTTTTGTTTACTTTTCAAGAAAAATTTAGAATCAGCATCAAATTCTGCGTCTAATGGTTGTCAGTTTATCAAATTTGAGGAAAGAAAGCTTTCGACAATCCTGGAGTCGCCTACAATTGACAGTAACTATCAACTTGTCCTGATACATTTTAGAGAATTTGATTGAGACTCTATGTATTGCTCCATTCATTTCTAGATTATTCTTTATTTGGATATTTGATTATGGGTACACATTCGAGCAAGTTCAATAGAACTACACAGACAACTCCAATTATACATGGTGGAACGACGAAAGTAGTTCCATCATTACCTCTGACAAATAGACAAACGTCACAACGAGTAAATGACGAACACTTAGAATGGCCATTACCGTCAAGAGACAGAAGACCAGAGTTTGAGCTGATGGGACAACCTCCAAATCGATATTCATTGGATGAACCTTTCAGAGTAAGCTGAACTAACTTATTTTATGATTTTCATCTTTTCGATGTATGAATAAGTAAAGAAAATAATTTTTATTTCGATGCAGAACACCTTTTGGATGAGATTTATTATTAAAAACATGTTCAGAGCATTTTGATTGATTGAAATAAGCATGCGTTGATTAAATGACAATAGGAGATATATTTGTATATGATGAGAAGATTCAAAGAATTCTCAGTAAGTTAGAAATACGATTGGACTAGTAGAGATTAGATAATGATGCCAACGTCAGGAATTTCCAGAAAGTTTTGTTCATTATCCTGTGTAATATAGGCTAGTTTGTAAACAAAAATTTTAAGTACATTTGATAGATCTTTGTTGTTCGACTTTCGTGAAAGAAAAATGGTGAATTTTAATGTTAGCGTTGTATTATTCTTCTATTATTACAAAACTGATTGATATGTGCATTAATATCTGCATGTTTCTGTCCGATTCTTCAAACTATGTCATTTTTTTCGAGAATAAATTGCAATATAATTAGTACCATGATATCTGTTTTCTTAATTGATTCTCATTTGAATTCTTTTCTGTATGAAATCAATTTTCATTATCCACCTTTTCAGATATCCTTTTTCAGTTTTTCTTTTGCTGTAGTAAATATACACAACAACAAACAGAGTGACAAAGATATTTTTCAGTGTGAAACATTTTATCTTAACACGAACTACGACAAACTATTTTTCAAAGAAATAGCTTCCTTCAATAGAATTATGGATTATCGATTATAAATCCTAACCAAATAACACATTAGCTACATATATATTATGCACAGTTTGAAGTCGCAGAAATCTATAAATTTTTAGTCATATTAAACTGACGACAATATATATTAATATGAGTAATGATCAAATACTTTTCATTGTTATTATTCAAATAGTCATTCAGTATTTCCTAAGTTGAATATAGCGAATCTTTGATTTGATTATATTTTTCTGTACCTAATCAAACTCTAACTGATTTAAACTTGAGCAGATTTCAGACAACGATATAGAAGTTCTAAGAACTATAGAGTTATTCAAGCAAGACAGTATGAAAACATTTCCCATCATTAATTGAAATTCACTTAGTTTTATGAACTGTGAGATTCTATTCAGCAATTCCCGATAATAAACTCTCTGAGAATAAATTAATAATATATTTAGTAATGTTAAACCAAAAAAGTCTGTAATACACTATTGAATATTCATTATGATCGGCTTTGGTTGTTTTTCATATATAGGTTCAAACGGCAGCTCCAACAGGAGAACGAAGGGAATCAAATACCACCGCTTTTACTGTGAGAGAAACGGATGATAGACAGTCAAAACTAGTGGCGGATTCCAAAAAGGTCGATTCAGCTCATGTCCAATCACAACTCATGGTTAGTTCGCATGCATGTTTTAGTTTGACTGCATCAGAAAATATCAACATATCAATGAGAACAATACAGCAGTCATATAAAGATCTCGATGGAAAACTCAAACAGCGATTGAATCTTTTATCAAAAGACACGGATAACAAGCTTCAATTGATCATCGACGACACTGAAGCAGAAGAGAAACGTCTTCTAGAATATGACAAAATCCAACAGTCAATACAGGATGAACTATATCAGATATGGTTACAGAAATATGTTGTTGAACTCAACAAATGGAGATCAGAAGAGTTGGCAGATTTACAGCAGAAATTGATAAAATACCAGACAAAGATTATCATGAATTCGCAAGACAAAATTAAGAAACTCAGTGAAGAGGCAACTAAACCTCAAATTCTATGTTCTGGAGGAAGAACATGACAAGGTGAGAGAAAAAGCAGATAAACTCGCTGCTGAATTTTACAATCTTTCAATTCGAGGCGCCCTTCAACATCTTGGTAGTCAATCAAAGACAGAAATTAATTTGAGAGTGCAGGCTAATATAGGAACGATGGCTCCTGGACAAGGTTGAATGGACGATCCAATTACAAATTAAAGTTCGTAAAAAATGTTCATTTTTTATTGAACATCTCTCAACTATTAATTATATTGAATAAAATCAATCATCGGTTATCTAACTAGTCGAATGCAACCACAAATATGTTAGAGGACGATATAGATCATCCTCTTTCCTTTCACGTCGCGTTCTCTTTCTTTTCTTCACATATGTTCACATATGGTTTGCACCTGTCTTCTGTGTCACTCTTCTCATTGGGATGTTTCCACTATCGGTCATCTTTGTTCGTGTATGCTATATATAGCGCTGATTTCTTTGCAATAAATCATCACTATCTACCATCTTATCTTCAGAGTTAGTCACCTAGAGCGATCCGATCTTAGGATAGGACTACACGCTCACAAAATACTATTTATTTAAACGTAAGAAATCTTCCTTTACTAGTTTATGTACAAAAGTCAGATCAAAAGATTTTCCATCCATATATCCTAAACATGTTCAATCGAATATAGTATGTCTATCATAATACTTGAATACTTAGGGTATACCAAAAGTTCTAAGCCCGATGTTTAAAATTTTT
>JAJEKB010019982.1:61000-94872 GCA_022393335.1 Macrotrachela quadricornifera
ATTTTAAACATCGGGCTTAGAACTTTTGGTATACCCTAAGTATATATTTATGATTATGTGCTTTGTTGTAGCTTATAATTTCTTTTATGTTAAATGCACGGGTGAAGGACACTTCGTCTCAGGTCATTCCGAACTCCGGACATGCAACCGGATGTTCGGAAAAGAATTTTTATCCCTAAAACTTTGTGACGGGAGTTCGTAAACAGTATTGTACAGAAGATCGTAACAGAAAAACAGGGAAATCGAAATGTTGTGACAGGATGTCGGAATGAAATATTTCTTGGCAATGTTATATAATAACTGGAGATCGCAATGAACAGTGTCGGAGTAGTTGCCTAATTCGACTTCGAATATAAATGCACATTCAAAAAAAAAAAACTACCACCTTTTTCTAGGAACAGATTTAGTTTTAGATTAACTTTCAGATAAATGGAAAACAAATGTTCTGATTCGTCCGCCACAATTAACCATGTCTTCTCGCTGACTTTGCCCCCCCCCCCACACACAGAGCGCCAAACACCCTCTCCCCCCCCCCCCCTTTCCCCCCCCCCCCTACAGAGAGAGAAACACTCTCTTCCTCATCCCACCCTCACCCTCTATACCGTCTTTATCCCTTAAATCATCGTTAATGAGTTGTCAGAGTTCATTACGAACTCCTGTACGGATCTCATTCCGAACATCCTATTTTTTACTATATTTTATTGACTTTTACAATTGAGAAATCCATTCCGAACATCCGGTCTTTTTTCTTATGTCCGGAGATCGTAACGAACTACTGCTACCGGAGTTCGTAATGAAGAGGTGAGACGAAGTGTCATTTTCCCAAATGCACGAGATTTGCTAACGCATGACTTATTAAAAAATGTCAAAACTTTACATTTTATATTTTGATCCTTAAAAATGTTTTATTCAAAATATGAAATACAATAGAATATGCAGTGTAAAAAGCTCTACAATTTACATAGATCAGCTAACTTGATACTTGTAGTTTCTGGGTTCAAAGTTGACAAAGTTCTCAGTGATTAAATTTCAACGCGACGCAAAAGAAAACAGAACATACCAAAAGATACAGTATGGGAAGTTCTACGATTTATAAGGAATAGTCTATTTTAATTGTCTACCCAGGTCGACGATTATGGACTTCGTAAACGATCGGTTACGACCGTGCTTGTTCGATTTTCTGAAAAATCGACAATAGGACTTTCGCCATCGAAATTTCGGCAATACTACCAAACTTTAAAAACTACCTGGCATCTTCACCATCATCTTGGCCGCCACATATTCACCCTCACCCTCACACCCTCAAGATAATTGATCGATAAAATGTTATTTGAGCTGAGGAATCAGAAATCAGAGTAAAGTTTCTATTCCTTTCTTTCATATGACTTCTTTTTCTCATAATGTGCGTTATGTCTCTAAATAGTTTTATTTATTCTTTTTCACCCATATCTCATATGTAACAGTAGATAATTGATGAAGCATTTGTTCGTTTCCATTTGGCTTAACAAGATCTGACTAGGTCTAGGAAAAGAGATCACCGTCTATAGGTTTTTTTCAAGTGCGCATCGAACTACAGGAATGGCGCGGTATCTAACTATGAGTGAGAACAGTGGGGACATTCATTTTTAATAAAGCTCTGGACAACTTATTATCATCAGTTTATTCATAAGTATCGACTCTGATGTCTAAAAAAGAAGCTGAGTTTCGTACTGAGTGAGGTTGTACATCTATGGTTGCCCTTTTACATTGTATTAGATTCATGTTTCTGTGAAAAATGATAACAAGTTAACAAATTCGTCTCTTTTCGAGGGTAATTCAGGTTCGATAATATTTTTTCTTTTGAATGCATTTTATTAATTTATCAATATTGCTTTTTGTAACAAAAATACTCTCTATCATTGAATGATTTAACATTGAAAACCGAAACAACTATCGTTCAATCGTGTCGTATTAAGAAGTTTGTGTTTAACAATAGCCGATGTTCGGACTAAGTTTGTTATATGTTCTTCCACTTGTGTATCAACCGGCCAAAAGAGACGTACACTATTGACTCTTACAAATGTTGTAGAATTTAGAACTCAAACTGCTGACTGCTTCACAAAATATGAACATGCAGGGTCAATTATTCAAATAGTGCTTCATTCCAACACAGCTACCTGATATAGATATACTTTATTAAACACTTTCCGTATGAAATATTTCCAAAACGAGTCCATTTTTCAAGTATTATCTCACTTCACATTCTCACATCTAACAAACTCATTATATGACTTGTAAGAAAAACCTGTCTGTGCGTGTTAAAAACAAGATCGACACATGATGATGTATAAAATGGCTCAGGCAACATGTACCTTTTATCATTAGCTCGATTTTCGAATGGAAATTAATAATTTCTCGTGACTAGATTCTCATACGAGGTTAAAACATATGCTTATCAATGTTTTGGTACTCTAGATCCTTTACCTGATCTTATTCAACGTACTAATCGATATTTATTAGATTTACGTCTAGCAAAATGTAGAACACAAAAACATTATGAGCAATTATGTATTAAAATAGATGAAGTTTGTGCCAAGAGATTGTCGACAATCATATGAAAAGGCCAATGGTGTGGACATCCAGTGGCGGACGTCCCTTTTTCTATGATGTCCCTTACACCTTTCTGAACATTACATGTTCTCTCTCCTTTTTTCCTTTCTCTAGAACTCAATATGTCTCTTCGGATTTGTTCTCTCTGTGCTCTCTCTCTCTCTCTCTCTCTCTCTCTCTCTCTCTCTCTCGTTCTTACTCGTTGACCAGTTGGTTAAATGTCGGTGCGTCAAAGAACACCATTAACAAGACAAGGTGAATGAAAATGATACTTCGAACGAGTCGCGATATTTCGTTCGACATGGCATCAAGAATTATATAAATTCAACGTGACAAGGTTAATGAAAGGAGGGGGGACGATAAGATGGGAAATCGGCCTATTCAAAAAAGTTGATTTTTCTCTCTCGAAACTTTAGTCTAAGTGTCAAAACTTATTTGCCATATGAGGCAATTATTTTCATTTGAAGCTAAGGGACCGCGACTGTATCCATTATTCGACCTATACTACTGGTGGAGACCTATCTTAATCAGTTATATTTTTGTTATATTATATATTTAATACTTTTTATTTCCCATCCACGTAAAAGAGCAAAGCGAGCTCTACAAAACCATAGATAAAAAGATATTTTTAAAGGTTGGCCAGGGTACCGTTATAGGGCCAAACTTCCTAATCCATAGGAAAACATGGACTTTTCCCAAGAAATCGCCTAATTAGCTGTACTAAAAAGATATTCACTACTTTTCTTTGTTGAGAATATGAATAATAGATCCACTCTACTGTTGTAAACTGTCGGATAACGACGTACATAGTATTGGATGGTCAAGATTTTGCTTAGTCTAGTGTGAATGGGAAGGTGTCTGGTTGAATATTGAAAAGGACGTCCGAATCCTAGTTCAAAAGCTACGTGATCAGGAAATATAAAAAAAGTGAAGGGTGTAATACGCATAGAAAGGAAAGAAAAAAAGAGATATTGGACGGCGTTATTTTCTTAGTCTGGTCGGATGGCCATGCGTGAAGAGAAGGTTGTTTTCGTCTATATAAGAAACATGTTTATTTCTTTTTTTTCACTTTATCTTCATACAACTTTGGTTAAACATCAATCGAATTATTCAAGAATAAAATAATGCCTCATTATTATTGTCCCTGCGGAATGTCATTAAGTCGATCTTCGACTGTTCGTTCTCTCAAGTCATCTGGTCTACGATTATTCATATCAATCCGAACAATGAAATCGTTAACTTCGGAGACAGAAATCTGCAATACTTGTCGTACGGCTTATTATACTTGGAAAAGCATCAACACTGAGTTTGGTGACATTTTGTCTCGTATTGACAAACAAGGATTGGTAGATGCTTCAGGTGATGAAGATACTAATTCGGTAAAAAAATCATGCTTGAACTGATACAAGCACTGATCTTTTTTTTCTCTTTATTAGAATGATTTCATGGAGGTAAACCAACGACAAGTCGCTACTCCAACGAATTCGAATAATATGAATTTAAGTCCAGCAACTGCGGAAGAAACTATATCGATTCCTATGAACAGCACTCGATCAGATCATACGTAATTGAAATAAGTCTATAACCTATACCGTTGTAACCTAACTATTTCTATTTAGAATTTGTTGTGTTTGTCAAGAGAACATTGCAGCAAGGTCAAAGACCGTATCTTCCGAAGATCGTTACTTGATTCTATTGAAAAAAATGTATTTATACCTGAAAATGCACGATGTTGTCCTGGCCATCTTATTGAAGACCGATTTAAATCAGAAGCGATTGATCAGATTGCACCATTTTCTGTGCAGATAAAAAATTATGTATCGAGGGAAGAAACGACTCGATTTTGATACTTCTTATTCTATGTCGGACGAAGAATATCGAGCGTTAACAAGTCTTCGGAAGAGTCAATTTGATGATATTATCGGAAGAATTTCTCAAGCAAGAATTCGTAATTCATCGAATAGATCGATTCGTACTGCAATTGGAATTTTGTTATGCAAGCTACGACTTGGTTTGTCGAACGAATTATTGTCGATACTATTCGAATTACCTGACAGGAGAGCTGTATCACGAGCTGTTGAAAGTGCAAGAAATGCATTAATGTCCGAATTCGTACCATTAAATGTGGGATTTAATCACATCTCTCGCCAAGAAATAATTAATCAACATACAACAAATATTGCTAAACAGCTGATGTGTGAAAATGATGATGATACAGCAGTCGTTGTGGTTGACAGTACGTATATTTACATACAGGTAAAGAATAAATTATTCACTCCACCATTCAATTAAATAGTTTTTTTGTACTAGAAATCAAGAAACAATAACTTTCAAAGGAAAACATTCAACCTCCACAAGAAACGTTCTTTATTGAAGCCAATGATGATCGTCTCCACAACCGGCTACATCATTGCTTGCCTTGGTCCTTTCTTTTTATACAGAAAAGAAACGTTTATTTATTTCCTTTAGGATGATGTTATGGTGGTAGACAGAGGCTTCAGAGATTCAGTTAGTGCAATGGAAGGTCTAGATCTAGAAGTATCTATGCCACCATTTCTCGACTGTCGTCGCCAATTCTCATCTGCTGAATCGAATCAATCCAGGTGTTTAACAAAAGTTCGGTGGATTGTGGAGGCAGTTAGTGGACGATTAAAACAATTTAAATTTTTCTCCAATACCGTCCAAAATTCGTCGTTACCTTACTTAGAAGTATACATGTTAATTGCATGCTCTTTGATTAATCGATATTGGCCCCCTATGGTAACTTCTACCCCAGAGATGGAGAGAACAGGACGCCAAATGCTTACATTACTCAATCAAAAGAGAACATTTGAAGATGTAATATAATTCATGTAATCTAATTAATCTCGTAATGATTTTTTTTTTTTAGTTTCTTCGACGGAATCAATTGATCAAATCTCCATCGAGATGGGAAATCATTGACCATGAAAACATTTTAACCACATTTCCTGTCTTATCCGAAGGCGACATCGGCGACATTACGCTCGGTAATTTTCTTCAATTTCATTTATTCTAGTTATACAAGATTTTCTTCTATTGGAGGAGTTTTTCAATTGAAACGCGCCAGATCTTATGCGGAAGAGCGATGTTCTACTACAGACTTGGCTGGAGTTGTTGATTACACTGTCCAAAGATCCAAAGATTATTCCAACTTAATTCGTGTGCCAACTCGATCAGCTCATAGTGCTCGAACAACCTACCATCCAACTATCGAATTCTCATTTGATCGGATAACAAATTGGTGGTGCGATTGTCCAATAGGAAATCGATATATTGGTTGTTGCAGTTATATTGCCAGCGCAATTTGGTTCTTATCATTCGAACGATGGCAAACTGAGACACGTCGGATGTCGTCAGGTAGCTATATTAATCTAGCGATTGATGCTAACCAGCTATCAGATTTCTATGACACAACCGATGACAACGACTAACTTTAGAATCAATAAGATGTTGTTTGTATTTTTTCGAATAAAATGACAACTTCTTTTGTAGAATCATCACACCAGAAAAAGACAAACTTGTAAAATAAGCAATTAACCTTTCGATCAATTCTGCACAATAGTTGACTTGACATCCATGATTCTAATACACTAGTATCTGTTAATTTCCCCTCAAGCACTCATCAAAACTAAGAAGAGAAGCTCCGATCTTTTATCCAGACAAGCTACGTCATATATCTTCAGATTACTTACTGACTTCATAAAAAAAATTCCTATTTTCATACGGCTTAGGAAGTTCGGCCTTATAACGGTACCCTGGCCAACCTTTAAAAATATCTTTTTATCTATGGTTTTGTAGAGCTCGTTTTGCTCTTTCACGTGGATGAGAAAAAAAGGTGGCGGACACCTTTTTAGTACAGCTAATTAGGCGATTTCTTGACAAAAATGCATATTTTCGGATGGAATAGGAAGTTCGGCCCCTTAATGGTACCTTAGCCAACCTTTAAAAATTATTTTTTATATATGGATTTGTAGAGCACGCTTCCTCTTTCACGCGGATGGGAAATAAAAAATATTGAATTTGTAATATAACAAAAATAGAATGGATTAAGATAGGTCCCCACCAGTAGTATAGGTCGAATAATGGATACAGTCGCCGACAGTTAGTTTCAAATGAAAATAATTGTCTCATATGGCAAATAACTTTCAAGACTTAGACTAAGTTTTAAGAGAAAAAAAAATCAACTTTTTCGAATGGGCCGATTTCCCATCTTATCGTCCTCCCCTCCTTTCATTGCATTTGGTTGTACCGTGTCCAAATGCATAGCGAACAGACAGACAGACAGACATTCTTCTTTATATATATAGAATATATGTATAGCCCTGATGAGTACTAATTACTCGAACATACGAAACGCATCGTTAAATACAAAATCCGACACTAATATCCATCATTTTTTCAAGCATTATACAGCCAAAACCTGGAATTTGACACACAATCCATTGGTGAAAAAAAAAATTTGACAGTGACAGATAAGTTTGTCTTTTTATTAAAAAGAAGATTGATATGTTTTTCAATCGATCTATTATTCAACTGATCTCTTGACCGGAGATCAAAACCGGTCGTGGTAGTTATTTTCATTGTACTCACCCTCACCCTCCCCCCTCTCACAGAATGTTTTGATTATTTTACCTGCGACTGTGCATACACTTTTCAGGCAGAAAACTTCTGGAAAAAGCACCGTTTAGTGGTTTTTGCATAAAAGAATGCATGAACACACCTACACCTGCAAACAACTTATTCAAAAAATGTTCTGTTTCTATTCTATTTTAGATCGATTTTAGTGATTCTCTCAAAAAATGCTTGTACCTATTCCGACTAAAACTTTGCGATTTTGTCGAATTTTTTGGAACCCAGATTTTGAGCCATATCTAATTTGAAACTGATAGAAGCTGTACGGAAAAAGAAGGAAAGGTGGAATATGTACAATATGTTTTCTTGATTAAAAATGACACACAACAGTCACACAAAAATGAGTTTTTAAATATCGCTTATTGCAACATTCTGTTCAGTTTTTCGGCTTCGCTGCATCTTGGCGATCTTTCTTCTCTTGCGCTTGCTTTTCCTTGTTGTCTGCGGCTCGCTTTTGATCGGCTTCCTTTCTCGAGTTTCCTTTCTCATGCTTGTCTTTCGAGTCCTTGTTCGGGTCTCTCTTCGTATGTTCAGCTGCTTGTGCTTCGTTCATTTTTCTAAAAATAGAGGAACACCACAACTTACACATTTGAAAACGTTTTCGTAGTTGATCGACCTATGGTCCACTTTTCGTCAGGCTCAGTAGGAAAGAGTTTCCGAACCTTTCAAGATTTCTTTGAACCGAATATAAAAATCCGATGTTTTTTACCAGGGTTAGCATACCGTTATTTTTTGTGTGAAAAATACTAAAACTTACCTGAAACGGGGGTAGAAAACATGACTTTCTCAGGCAAATCTTTTTGTATGGGCTGGCTTTCATACATTTGTAAATTAGATGAACAACTACTAGAATTTATATATATGTGAGACAGAAAAGATGGATTTTTGAAGAATTATTTTTCTTTCAATGCGGAGAGAGGATCCTCTGTTTTCGGGGTAAAAAGTACTCAATTACATTATTTGCACACTTCCTCACAAAAAAAATTTCTCGAAAAATTGCACGTTCTCTGTCTCTGTTTTTTGAGGTACTGTTTGAAGGTAGCTTTTTTCCCAGCCCACTGCAGGTAAAAAAATTCCTCATTTTTATTTTCGCAATCGAGACATACCCATTCGTCTTTTGGACTCACCTCGGGCTTTGCCTAAAACGAAGGAACTTAGTAGATTAGTTTTTGGCAACGACAGATTCATTCACAAACTACTGGTAGCTGATGTTTATTGGGTCAATAAAACTTCAGTCTTACTTCGTATTTGTGTGAGTTACTAGCGAGTGAGTACGTCAGATGAATGATAATGATAAAAAAAAGTGCGTTTGCTCTTGTGTGAAATTCGTTCTATTTAAACAGGATTTTTTTCTTCCTCCGTTTTCTCTCGCTCTCTTTCTTAGTCATACGACGTATATGCTTTTTTTTATGATGCGTAGTTTGAAGCGGGTGATGTTTTCTGCGCAATACACGTTGGAAAAAACCAAGAGGGAACAGAAAGGAAGCATGAAATGTCGTTCGCAAAGGTACGTGAATAACGAGTATGTATTTTGTGTGCTTGAAGTTTCTTTTACAATGATTCAGGGTTAAAGGGTGCGACTCTTTCATGCTTTCTGTTTCTTTTTCTTTACCGCTCTTCTCTATATTGTGAGACGCACACGGAAGAAAAAGAGCAGACAACTCTGGAAAAAAACGAGTCTGACCGAACTGTAAAACAGTTCTGCCACGTGTGCAGAACTATTTTTTGGTTCTGAACAAAAATACGAAACTTAAAGATTCTGACCAAAGATTCTGAACCAAACATGGTTTCATACAGATATTCTGAACTATAAAAGGTTCTGTAAAAAAACTGCTGAACCTTGAAGGGTTTTTTACGTGACGATTGAGAACCACAAAAGGTTCTGTCTAGTACTACAGAACCATCAATTGTTATGCTCTGGAAGCTGTCGAATCCTACAGGTTCTTTCAAAACACTTCAGAACCCTAAATAGTTCTGTTTGACAACACAAAACCAAAAAATGGTGTTTGCTGAAAGCCGCTGAATTCCATGAGTTCTGTCAAAACTTTGCAGAACTATACAAGGTTCTGTCTGGCAACACAGAACCCTCGAATGGTATTTCATTAAAAGTTGTTAAATCCAAAGGGTTCTGTCCGATTATATCGAACTTTTTAATATTCTTTTACAACATGACCAGCTGAAAAGGTTCTGTTTGACAATACCAAGCCTTAAGTGCTTTTGTGGATTTATAATGAGTTGGAGAAAGTTATATGTCCGACTTAATTGAACTATAAAAACTCTACCGTCGAATATCGAAGTTGAACAGACATCCCATATGATTACTTTAAGCTTAAAGAACTCTCTCTTATCATATCAGTTACAAAGAGGTTTTGATTTATCATTCAAAGTTACTGGATTCTCACCTGTATAATTTCTAATTGACTCATCATTAAGAAAAAATCACCACATTATTTAAAAGAAAAACAATTATGGCTATAATGGTGATTATAAAAATTCTTATTGAAACCTTTGCTGCAGAAGTGTTTTTTCTAATATGTTTAGGATATGTCTAATAGAATAATTTCACCACTGAATCATTATTTTTGCTTTCGTCTTTTTTTCATATCGCTACCGTACAATAAGTGGATGGCAACAACTATCAACGAAAAAGAATGTTGTTTGGTTTTATTCACAAACAATATGATGAAAGGTATTTTCTATTCACATGTGCTTATGAAGGTAGTTTGATTACATTCTTTCTATAAACAGATAAATAAAAATCATTATCTTATCTGAAAATGATCGAAGAATGAAAATACTATATCATTTAGCTTCTATTAACACTAAATATTTAGTTTAAGAAAATCTAATAATCATTTTTAAATACTGTATTATCATTGATGATATGCAGACAAAACTTCTACTGTATTCTTTCCACAAAAAAGAAATATACCCAGGTCATAACGTGTACATCGGATCCTGCCGGACGGGTTTTAAATCCGTCGCTATACGGTCAATCGGATTCGGTCGGTTACTTTTTGTCGGATTCCGATGTGATCTGCTGCGTTCCTTTGCTATCCACTGATCGGATTCGTCGAGTTCCGATTAGATCCATATGTTCGGAACCGACCAAATCCAATGTCAGGATCTGATCATTTCCGGTCTGATTCAGGATAATCCAGTGTTTGGAAATGGTCGGTATTTGCGGGTTCACATGACACAGGATTCCGGGATAAATCCATTCAATCACTGCTGTCGGAACTTGTTGGATTATATATATGAATGTAGGAGTTCCACTGATCGGATATTTTCATGTCAGATAATACAGATCCGACCGGAACCAGTTGGCGATGCACACCGAAAATCGTCAGAGCGCTGCGAATGTAGGTCAGCAGATGGCCAGTGTGGTGGTGACGAAATAATCCTTTCTTATAGGATTGAAAAGACATTTCACTATGGTTTATGAAGGCAAATTGAGCCTAATGATTGACATAGTACTATCTTTATGAAATATCATAATAGCCATCAAATGTAATCATCTACAAATAGTTGCAATACATAGAGAGAATATTTACTTTAATATTTAAGAATTTATTAAAAACAAATTATTGCGATTACTATTAATTAAAATTTTGTGCAATGATAAAAGAAAACTGGCTTTTTCTTTTTCAAAATTTCACATGATTTCTGATTATTGCAATCAATTTCAGTGTTTTCTATGTTGATGAAGATTACTTTGTTGTCTCTCGATAATTACACTGTCATCGCTCAAATAAATAAATTTTAAAAAGTTATTGCATTATCCTAGAAATCGATATTACTTGAATAATCTTATTAAAGCGGTCAGATTAGATTACAAGTTAATAAAAACAAGATAAAACCTATTATTGACTTTAAGAGATTAGATTAAAAACAAATAAAAACGATGTCTTGTTGAATTCATGTAAAATGAATTTCTGATTTAGTTTTCAATTTAATTGTTGATTTTATAATGGAACTGCTTGTGAAAATTATTCATAGATGTGGACATCTATGATGGATTATAAAGTAGTCTCTACCAAAAAATTTCTTGATTAGTGATGTATGAATTGTACTCAAGTACATATTTCACTTCTACTTCAGATTGCTGTAGCAATCTTAAGTGTGAGGGAGAGGCTGAAGGTGTTAAATTCAAAAATGTACTTCTAGCCGAGCATATTTATTTAGGTCGCTTGACCAACTAATTATGATTCAAGCAATTGAGTGGAGGTTTATTATATAGTAATTATGAAATTGTTCATCATATCTCCATACGAACCAAATCAACTTTATATATCGCAAGAATCTATTAAGATTGTAATGAAATAATAATATACCTAGATGGAATAGATGTCTATCTATCACGTAGTAGATCCATTAAGCACTGAACCAAATGATAATGGGGACAGACTTCTTACAATAATTATAGCTATCACTACATGAGATATTAAATAAGAAAAACTTGATATTCAGCTAACACATAGTAGATGTCCACGGAAAAAGTGACTTTGTGTTTCTTAATTACTGTCATTATAAAAATATATTTGTTATCAAGAAATTGCATATTCTAATAGCCCATGCGATTCTCTATTACCCTGAATAACTGCTTTTTTTCTTGCATTTATTTAGATGAAAAAAATTAGAGCGGGATAAAGGCAATCATATATTCATATTCTTTCGAACTTGATTTTTTTGTGTCATCTGGAATAAGTTTTACAATATTGCAGTAAAATAGAATGACCTCTTTCGAAAAAGAATTGAGGATTCTGATAGAGCGAGAAATTCTCTACATCCCTGTATATTTATCTTTTCGTTTAAGTTGCAGGTACTAGAAAAAAACTTCACTATCATGAAAAGATCCTCAAACAAACAGCGATAAAACTTGAAATCCGGCAATCCAAGTGCAATCTAATGTAATCCAAATTACGTCCAGCATCCATTCACCGTTTTGTTTTGCTTGCATCCAGTATATATATACATGTAACTATTTTCATGAAAAAGTTTAAGAAAAATTTCTGATGTGTAGCAGTCCAGGTTTAATCCAGTGCAATCCAGATTATGTCCAGCATGCATTCACCGTTTTGTTTTGCTTGCATTCAGTATATATATACATGTAACTATTTTCATGAAAAGTTTATGTTTAGCAATCCAGGTGTAATCCAAGTGTAATCCAGGTGCAATCCAGTGTAATCCAGTTGTAGTCCAAGTGTAATCCATATGTAATCCAAGTGTAATCCAGTGTAATCCGAATGTAATACAAATGTAATCCACTTGTAATTCAGTCGTAATCCGGTGTAGTCCGGTGTAATCTAGTGTAATCGAAGTGTAATCCAATGGAATAATCATAAAATATATCTACATCCGACAAAAAGACCACCGTTACCGAGAGGATCATTACCTTATCCGATGTTTTCCTGCTAGCGAATGCTAGCATTTCCGACTGTATCTGAGAAGCGGATCCGACAGGATTCGTCAGGATTCTTCCCGACGTAATCCGAGTCGGAATCCGTTGGTTAGGATTCTGGTGAAAACCCGTTGGGTTCCGACCGGGATTTGCTGGGAATCCGACGGTTTCCGGTGGATTCCGACGTCGGATCCGACCGGTTCCTGTTGTATCTTCCGGTCGGATTGAATCACCTGGGCGACGAGCAACTAACTTTTTTCAAATCTGTCTTCATTCAAAATAAACCTACTCATCAGACATGTCCACATTTTATGGTACCCTTGAAGTTGTAAAACAGGTGTAGCGAATGTGATTTCATAAGGAAGAGTTCTTGTTTGCCTGATCAAATGATCAGATGCACTGAAAACAAATCTGCAGGATGAAAGCTCGTATCTTTTATTGGAATGACTGAAATGTAAGATCAAGTTTAATGATAGAGAAAAAAAAGAGAAAAAAAAGAGAAATTATTCTCGTGTCACCAGTCTCACTTCACTGCTTGTCATATTCACTTGTCGACCAGTCACGAAATCAATTTGGTAGGTTTCAGGTCGACCGGGAAACCGAACTTGTAATGTGCTTGGCCCCTTCTCTGATCGATAGGACTGATAGGCGTCTTCGATTTTTTGTTGAACTAATGATTCGTATGGCGTCCATTGATTATGTTCATCTCTAAAACGCCAATTATTGGAAGTGTTTACTTTTGAGGGGTCCAGCGCTCGACGTTGAATACGACGGACAAAACTTGTTTTTGTATTCATTTGTAACTTTTTCTCAAAATCAATGAAATAGGTTTGTGGCATGTCATCCACATATCGAATCAGTGGCGAAGTGATCACTTTCGATGGTCCCAATTTTAATTTCCATTGTTCATATAGTTGTTCCAATTCGGAATTAATTTTATCATTGTAGGCTTCAAAGTTCTGATTATTCTGACACCAATACCACCGAAAAGGTGATTTCCATGCTGAACACGTGTCACTGCGTTCGGTCGTGTTAGATGTTACGTTACCGATTGGAAATGGTGAAGAAAGAGTTTTAGCAGAGCCTTCACCGTAAATGACAACTGCAACAGGTAAATTAAAAGCGTACGAACAATCGACTGGATTGTTAACTACATAGCAGAATCCCTCTTTAGTCGACACGCGATCGCATCGAAGAATATAAGTAATGAGCATCATTCGAATATTTTCAAGCGAGCTATATGTTTTACTATATCCATGGGAAATAGCAGCTGTGACACCGAAATATTCCCCAGGGCCATAAACTTGTCCACGTCGACGAGTAGAATCAAATCCCGACTGACAAATTGGTTCGATGGCATTGACTGATGTTCCATGAAAGGCAAAAAATCCTCGAGTAAAATCTGGCGGAGGGCTTTCTCCCGCATTTTCGACGCCCTTGTAAAAACGTCGAAGAGATTCGCAACTCAATTGTTCTAAAAATGTATTGTTCTCAAAACGAAGAATCGGTGGTAATTCTCTAGGCCAATTGTTTCCGATAAATGTCTTCGCTTCCTCGAATAGTCGTGGTACAAACTGTCCAAGTTTTTTCTCAACTCCATTTCGCTCATCGCAAGTTCGATCTTCATGGAGATCATCGTCGATTACACGACATTTTCCGCAAACACGCTGACCACATGTTAGACAAGTTTGATATCCTTGACTACGAAGAATTAATCCATCACATTGATCATTGGGACAGAACAGTTGATCGTTGTCTTTCGAATCTGTTGAATTTGAGAGATGATCTTCCATGGACTTTCTACATAGTTTTGTCAGAGCAGCGAAGTTGTTACTGAAGATTTCTTTGATGTCTTGAATATGAATGCGATGTTGGCAGGTTGGGCATTTCATCGGGATTTGATTCAACTGGCTTGGAGCACATCGACAGTAAGGATGACCGCAGATGCGAAACGTTCTTGTGGCTGCCATTTGCCGTTGACAAAAAGCACATCGGCGAGCAACATCGTGCTGCTCGGTCGTATTTTCATCAGCAGAACTCTGGGACACGAAAGTAGCCAAGAAGTCCTTCACTTCTTTTTCACACGCATCGATCTTCTCCGGAGATATTCGAGGTTGACCGTAAACAATAATTGTACTTGTTTTCCGGAGGAATGTGACAGTGCATCCTTCTGTCGTCCATTTTGAGTTGATTTCTTGAAGTTGGATGTCCGCCGCTTTGTGACGACCGAAGTAACCAATGGCTTCCGGGGAAAGATCAGGAAGAGCACGATATCGATGATCAAAAGTGTCTGAATAGTCCGCAATAAGACGCATCAATTGACCTTGTTCAATCTGTGAACCATGGATTTCAATCACTGATCGATATTGATCCTTCGTTTCACAGGATAGTCTCAAATCTTTTGTCCACTTTTGGATTAAATTCTCTTCGAACAGTTCTTTGAATAAAGATTTCTGTCGATCATCAATTAATTTAATGAGAATCGGTGACATCGATTGAATTAACAATGAAGCAGCCATAGCTGTTTTCGCTGGATTTCCCGCTGTGAAGATGCAACGAACAGCCTTCGAATATGTTTTCTTTTCAGGAAGAAGAAGTTTTTCTACTTTCACTTGAAAACGATTGCAAAGGTCTTGAAGTATCCGATCAAATGCTGGATACAATTCGGAATGCGTGACAGTGACGCTCGCTGAGCTATCTACTTTGTGTTGAGGATGAGATTTCGAATAAAAATCCATTGCGATCTTTCGACTTTTTGCTGTGCATAGAAACGTTTGCGGTTCGATACGAAGCGTTTCAATGGTAGGCTCAGCACGGATGTTCATATATTGTCTACTTTTCTTCGAGAAGATAGCAATCGTATGTGGTTGAAGTAAGTAAGTCGATCGTAAACGACGGTATGCATCCTGACGTTGCTGTTGATTTTCGAACAAGACCCGTGCTGATACACTACCTATAGTTGGATCATCCTTGTCGGAATGGAAAATGTCAACACGTGAGCAAACAAGATCTCTTCCTAAAGCACTTCGAATGTGCACTTCACTGATGTTCGCTGGCAAATTGTTGAGTTGAAGGCCGGGTAGGAACCTTTTCCCCGTTTGTTTGCAACTGACCATATGTTTATCGAGTTGTTGTTGAAGATCCCTCTCTGTATAAAACCGAACATTCTGTAGTGTGAGAAGCAATTGTCGCCCCCAGGAATTTTTTTCAGACATATGTAGGACATTGCTGGCATCCGATCGTCGTGGAGAAAGATGAAACAAGGAGACTTTGGCCAATGCATTTCGAAAGGTTTCTTCGTATTTGAAGGTGATAAAGAAGGGCGGTGCTTCGTAATTCCTATTGTCACTAGGAAGGGATTGTTTTTGTGGTTGGAAATTATTTTCTTGAATGTCTTTCAGATGTACTCCGAGAGATTCATTTAGCCATTGATCAAGTTCTTCAAAACTTTTCGATGAAATATGTTGAAGATCGAGGCGATATTTTCCATCATTACTCTGATCAATATTCTCGATCTTTAAACAGACAAGACCACTTTCAAATGTGCCTCGAATGATTCCACAATCCCAGGAATGAGTACGATTCAACAAAGAATGAAGAGTATCATTCACAACAGGTGTGAGCGCTGTGACCACGGCATCTTTCGTCTTCGCTTCACCCCAGACAGTCGTCTCGCATAGTTGCAGATTGTGTTCGTAAACTAGCCATGTACTCCAACTTTCCTTTGACAGTTGACTGATCTGTTTACGAATTTCAGAATTCCATTCCCAGCCGACGTTCGAAATTTGGGCAACTTCTTCGATGACTTTCGAAGAGATGCTTGACGGAACGTTCAGAGGATGAAGCCTCTCGATCATGAAATCACCCGTCGCTAGTTTAGTGATAGACATAGCGATGAAATGGATACTTTTGACGTGTCGTTGAACAAAGACGCTGGTTCGCGTAATTCGAGCACGTAAATCGTTCGCAACCATATAGACACCTTCGTTTGGTAAGTGTGGAACCAGTAGATGACCATGGTGTTCTGGAAAATTCTTCAGAAGATAAGCACCAATGATATCATTTTCGTCCGCCTTGAGGAGAAATCCAGGATCGATTTGCCAGCGTTTGTTTTGAATGATTTTCATCATCGTATTACTAGCCATTTCGATATTATTGAGAATTTTGTTGTTCAGCGTATGTGTCATACTATGTTTCACTCGACACGATCGACAGGAATCGCCTCTTTTCGTCGATGTTTGACAAGTACCACATTTTCGAGTTTTCTGATCGATGATGCCTACATTCTGCCAGGTTTTGTACACCGAAACAGCATACAATAAATCGCTATCATGTTTTTGGGCGCCCACAGCGACACGACCACGAGCTTCTTGCTTTTGTTCTTTGGTGGATCCACCCATAAAAAACAGTGAACCGGGTGCTGTTAGAATAGCTACGATGGTTGCTGTCAACTCCAGAACAGGACCATGTTTCATGTATGTGCTAACGACAAAAGCACTTAATCGGGGATCAAGACCGAGTTCGGTGAAGAGTTCACCTTTCAATGTAATATCTTGTGTGCGAGTGATACATTCCAGATCAGTTAATAGAGCGAGCGATTTTTGCAGAACAGTTGCTTCAGGTGGATCGATAAAAGGAAAAGTGTTTGGATCCAATCGTAAACGAAGAAGTTGAAGAACAACGAGATCGAGTGAGGAACGAGAAATCTCGGGTTCAATGTTATCCCGGATGAGCTCATTTTCATTGTAGAGACGAACGCAATGACCAGATTCAGTTCTTCCAGCACGACCTTTGCGTTGATTTGCAGACGATTTCGAGATCCGAACCATTTCAATTACAGTCAGTCGACGTTTCGGATCGAACCGAGCTTCTTTCGCCCAACCAGAATCGACCACAAGACGAGTGTTTTTGATTGTCAACGATGTTTCAGCAACATTCGTACAAAAAACAACCATTCGACGATCTTGTTTAGGACCCTGATCGAACTGAAGAACTCGATCCTGTTCTTCGGTAGAAAGCGATCCATATAATGGTAATGCCACGCAGCTATCTGGAATATCACGATTGAAATGCACAAGCGCTTGCTCGATCTCTCGCTGTCCAGGAAGAAAGACAAGAACATGACCTGCGAGATGCTTTTTGTATAGTTGCAGGGTGGTGGAAACTGTAAAACTGATATCATCTTCATTTGAATCAGCGGCTTTCGTTAAATGTTCAAGAGTAACATCATATGGTCGACCACGAACCTCAAGGATCGAAGTATCAGTTCGATTGAAAAAATCGAGAAACTTCTTTGGATGGATTGTCGCCGACGCAATAACAACGTAGAAGTCATCTGATCGTTTTCTCAAAAGTAGTTTAGCCAATCCAATGACAATGTCAGTATTCAAAGACCTCTCGTGGGCTTCATCTACCAGTAAGACTTTAATTCGACTCAATAACGGGTCTTTTTGACTCTCTTGAATCAATGCGGAATCCGTCATGAAGAGGATATCTTTTCCCGGTACGCGATTACTCTCCCTACCAACTTGATAACCGACTGATTCACCCACCGATGTTCCGTCGTACTCATTGGCTACACGGCGAGCGAGTGATATTGCCGCAATCACTCGAGGTTGAGTACTTACGACAAGTCCACCGAAATCTTCCGCAGCATATTGAGGTAGTTGTGTACTCTTTCCACTGCCTGTTTCTGCAATAACCACGAGCAGACGATCCTCCTTCAATCGCCGACAGAATTCATCTCGAGAGCCAAGAACAGGTAATGGTTCCTTTTCTCGATCGAGAGAGCGTTGCTGTTTGGATTTCAGTACTCGACGAGATTGAAGTGAATTCTTTGGATTTGTTATTTGTCTTACAAGGCGATCTGATGGATGGGAACTATGTGGACAATTAAGATTGACACATTCGCTACCAATGTCACACGGATCCCAGTCTTCCGGATGTAAATTCATGCAATAGAAATTTCCACAGGCACTACCCTGTGGGCATGGCATTGCTCGGCCAGGTGGATGATTTGAACGACAACTTATATTATCACACTCCACTCCATAAGGACATAATTGTCGATTCGGTGGGTGTAATCGAAGACAAGTCGTGTTATAACATTGTTCTTTGTAAAAACAAATTTTCGGACGATCTTGAGAATGCAATGCCTTACAATTCCATTCCCGGCACTGATCTCCGATATCGCATTCACCTGTGCGTGTTAAGGGGTGTAGAAACTTACAGGCCATATTTTGACATTGATCTGCTTGATAGCACGGTTTAGTTCGGACATAGGGATGCTTGCCTTGACAATCAAACTGTTCGCAATCTATACCATCTTCGCATACATACCATTCCGATGGATGGTCGAACCTACAAGCTAGATTGAAACATTCTATTCCATTTCGACAAAGTCCCGTGCGTGAAGAGCATGAATCATCTCGACTACATGAGTTGAATCTTCCACGTGATGCGGAAGTTGTACGAGTAACAATCACTTGGTCAGATCGACTTGTTCTTGTAATACCAAGGTCGGTATTCTCCTCGTCACTTGTATCATTATCATGATTGCGGTTCGACGTCATCGACGCAAGGATACCTTTAAAAAAAATAAAATGAAATTCTCTCTGCACTTCAGAAGGATTTTTGCTTACGTTTATACTCCGAAGTTTGTCCAACTGAACGCGATCGATTGGCATTCGATCTCGGTAAAGACGGCGGTCGATTGGGTGGTGCATGTGATTTTAAAGGCGCAACCTTGCATTTGATCGTTCCCGAGCGAAGACGTTCATTATTCCATTTTCTTACAAAATCTTCCGCAAGTTGTTTGTCTGTGAAACCATTGACATATGCATAGTAGTTTGGCCCTGATTGACCTCGAGGAACATCGGCACTATCGGGAGAAATACCAAATTTTCGCGCAAGTTCGTCGCTGGTCACGCCTTTGGGTAAACACGTCACTTTCACACACCAAACTGCTGCCATCACTAACGATTGGACTGTCGTTCGTCTGGTGACAGGCAACGACGAAGAATCAGTGTCCTTATAGGAGAAAAAAGCGTTGATGAATGGAAGAACACGAGGAGAAACAGCAATAAATATCAAATTCCTTTGTCAACACGGCGAAGTTGCAAGGGAAGAAATATGAAACGTTATCGATTTTTCCCACTCAGAGAGAATTGCACACATGAACTGATTTTTTGAAAGATTACACAGGGTCAGCCATAAGTAGCAGTACAATAAAAATCTCTTTGAATAAAAGAGCATCGACAACTCATTTTTTCCATGTAGTGAGGTAGATATGAATAAGAATTTCCTCTTGTTTCGGCCTTAATAAAACCTATTCGAAAATATTTCTATTATAGTCGCCTTTTTATTCAACTAAATAAAAAGACTAATCGGTGCTAAAGAATTTCCATGTAATAAGACAACCGAAATTCTTTAGCATTGATTATTCTTCTGATTTAGATGAATAAAAAACCGATTGTAATAGAAATACTTTCCAATAGGTTTTAATAAGCCCAGAACAAGAGCAAATCCTTATTCACGTCCATCTTATTATTGGCGTATCCAGGGGGAAGCCATTGGATAATTGCCCAATGCTGAAAAATATGTTTCACTAGTACGATAAGAATCTTAGTAGAAGATTCTGTCGGACACGCTCATACCTATGATTTTTCTCGAGTAATGTTTCGATCAGAAAATACTTAGGGCATACTAAAAGTGATGACGCCGACCTTGCAATATTCTAAAGAAGACTTGTGAAATTTTTTCTCTCATATATTCCGATACACAGTAAAAAAAGGGCAGGATAAGAAACCCTTATTAGATTTATGAAAGTGCAACGTATAACAAACCCTTTTTTACCATTTTTGAAGTCATCATCAACCTATAATCCATTTCAAAAAATAAGACTCTTGCGTAAAACTTTTATAACTCTTGAACGAAGAAAGATAGAGACCTGCGGTTTTCACCATTAGATAGGCACTGTGAGGGCACGTAAAACTATGCTAGAACAGAATCATTATATAAGGTACATGCCAGTGACCCATTAATAGAGAAGAGGTGCTGTGTCATGCCACCAGTGTTCAAAAGAGTCGAGACCTTATTTTATTGTTCTGATAATCAGCGTTTGACCCTGACCATTTTCCACCATTTTGTTTTCCAGTTTCTCGCACTTCATTTTTTTCGATCCTGGGGTCTCCCTCAGGGATCGAAAAAAACTTTTTGTCATCGATCCCCAACATTTATACATCAATCGATAGGGATCACTTAGCTGATTACAAATATTACCTTACTTTCCAAAATTGATCAACTAATAGTGAAACTCTACAGCATTTTCCGAAGGTTCAAAAATTCGGATTTTAATCTTATCAGAATTTCACTATTAGTTGATCAATTTTGGAAAGTAAGGTGATATTTGTAATCAGCTAAGTGATCCCTATCGATTGATGTATAAATGTTGGGGATCGATGACAAAAAGTTTTTTTCGATCCCTGAGGGAGACCCCAGGATCGAAAAAAATGAAGTGCGAGAAACTGGAAAACAAAATGGTGGAAAATGGTCAGGGTCAAATGCTGATTATCAGAACAATAAAACAAGTAGCGCTCATCCTGTGGATTCGCTGACCCTTTTCTGAAAGAAAATTTAGTATGATTATTTTCCAAAATAATTTCGATTTCGATTATATTATATCTGATAGTCCTTGGGGAAATGAAAACTAGGAGGCAAATATCTTCCCTTTAGTCATGTTCGCTTTATAAAAATGTATTTCTATTTCTGATTCGTATATAAATAATAATCGTCATTTTAACTCATTTCTTCATGAAGAAAACCTTATTTATCATATTCATGTCAAAGAATACCACTAGGCAGAAACTTGTAGACGAAAGTTTCAGAATATTTTTTTCAAACTACTACGTTAAACTATATTTGTTCTCAGTATAATGTGATTTCTCATAGCTCAGCATTTAATTGAAGAGGGGAAAGTGCAGTTTTGATGCCCCAGCATCATTTCAGCATCTTTCAGTGTAATTTGATGCGATGATGCAGCACTTTCCTCCTTGATTTAACTACCACCCTCGATCTGAGTGCATCGATCCATGTTTCAGTGGTGTATTGTTTAATGTCGTTACGCATTGTTCTGATAGAAGTCGTTTTATGCTACGGTGGAGATCATTCAGAACTATAGAATTCCGAACTGTTTTTTAAAATCTTTAGGACGACGCAACTACTCATTCACTTGCATGTACGACATAACAAGCAAATAATACGAAGCTAACACTCATAAATTATTTACTGAATAGGTCTTTTTACCTCAAATATCTATTAAAGAATTAATTTTTCCCCAGAATCAAATTATTCAGCAACTTCAGAGGACATCTCAAATCTCACTTTTTTGGCTTACGATCAGTCTTTTACGTCGACGGCTAGTCGTTCGTCGGCCTCCCTCCGGTCGGCCACTCTCGGCTAGCCGTTTCCCTATATAGTTCATGTTTTTATCTAACATATGTCACATTAGAGTTGTACCACACACTAAAATGAGTTCACTCGTAACCGATCGATTCAAAATCGACAATTTTCAACATCCAAATAACACTGTAGTTTTCATCATAGTTTTCTATTTGTTTTTTTATGACAACGTGCGATACTTTCGAATTCTTTCTGGGACTAGCGTCAGGGAGACTCTTTTGAGAATCCACGCAGGCAACTGAAGACTTATTTCACTACTATATTTTAAAAAAATCTACCAGCCAACGCCTAGTCATTCGTCGGCCTCCCTCCGGTCGGCCACTCATGGCTAGCCGTTTCCATATTTAGCACTACTCTACCTTCTAATTTGAGTCAAGTTTTCAAGCGAGTAGATCCGTTTCTTTTCATCTCAACAATACTGCGCATCTGTTATTACGCTCACTTAGGCGAAACTAAAAGAATGAGAACTATTTAAAAGCTTACAAAGAGAGCACATTATATTGTGGCTTGGAAACCATCTTCATTTACTTTGAATATTGTTTTACGGTTGATATCTATCGAGACTTGATAAAGATGCTCCCAAGCGGTTAATTATATTTTTACTTATTTCTCCAAAAATCGTACTAGAAACTCAACGTGTTGTAATCAAAAAGAAAAATGTTTATAAGAGAATTAATTTCGAACATCGATTCATGACTCTCGACTAACCTTAAATCGAGCTCTAACTGAGGAAAAAAAGCTCGTTAGAAAAATCTTAGAAATAAACCAGAAAAGTTTTCATTGACATCGAAGTCATATTTTTTTGCTCGATAAAAATTAGTTCTATGAGAAACAATGGTTTACCCATTTATCATCGATCGAAAGCTACGGATATTAGAAACGTAACCTTAGATTTGAATTGACTATAGTTAACTCTTTCTGGCGAAAGGTAACTATAGACAATTCATACCATTTATTATTCACTACTTAATCAAATCACCTCAGTTTTCACTTATCGATCCTTATAGTGATCTCTAATCGCTCTTTTTAAGAACAAACATAAAGCTAATAGTTAATTACTTATTAACAAGTGACCCACCAAGAATTTGGACTACGATTCGAGTTCTCTACCATGAATGAACCTCGGTTGAATCTTTAATGTTATCTTATTAATAACAAACTAACGTCAGATTCGGATTTCTCGACCTCGATTATCTCTATGTCAAACCTTTCTAGTATGTTTTGCTACGTTTTTTTTCCTTTTTCATTATGCTGAAATCTGATTGGTTTGGACAAACGCACAAACTTTTAAGGTTTTTATGGAGCCTATAACTGTTTCTTTTAGAAAAGGGAATAATATGTCGTCTGATTCATCTCTGGATCAGCACTAATTAGTTTCTTCGGAGAACTCATTGGAATTACTCGATATCTCTTTCAAAATTATCGTCCAAAGTACCTTTTTGCCAACGGCTAGTCGTTCGTCGGCCTCCCTCCGGTCCGCCACTCACGGCCAGTCGTTTCCAGATGTAATACCACTCTATCATTCAATATTTTTTCGGCTCTCAAACGAGCAACTAACACTCGTCGGGCGGGGGGGAGGGTCTCGCTCAACCCTTCTCGTAGAATCACTCTTTTCAAACTATCAGCGAACGATTCATTTTGATGAACTACCAATTAATTGACAAATAACGCTCGTCTAAAAGCTCGCTTAGCTCTTTCTCGTAGAAATTCTGTTTTCCAATTATCACGAAAGTGTACATTCATAACAAGATAATACTCATCGCGGGCAACTCGCTTGGTCCTCGATGGAGTTTTATTTTCATATTCCATGTTCTATGTCTTTGGTAGATATGATATTCATATTTAAAGTGATTTTACAGGTAGTTATCCACACACTAGCTCTCTTAAAAACCTATTTGATAACTTCCATTAAACATAGCTGGCAATCAGTCGTCGGCATCCCTTCCGTTCACCACTCCAGACTGTTCTTCCCAACCAACTGTGTAGGTCTAGCTCAATCTACTACCTATGTTCTTAGTGAAAATATTTTCTAGAAGTGTAAGGTTAATGAACAAACATACGCTAATCGCATAGGCTACATAAAGCGATCAAAAGAGGGTGATGATGGATGCAATAACATCTTTTCTTTTAAACCTTCAATTTTTCAAACACATGTTTTTCTGAGCCCCATGAGAGATTAGAAAAAAATATTTTTTTGACCTACGACAAACATACAAACGCATTTTCATGTTTTTCATATCACTCTCCCTTCAGTCAAGAAAAATCAAAAGAAATCGAACTCCGATTCAACTTCCTCGTTCATATTTGTCCCTGCCTAAGCGTTTAAAAAAATGTTTCTTTTGTGAAAAAATCTATCTTTTGTGTAAAAAGTTGCGCTTAGAGAAACTTGGAAAACTAACATTGACTCGAGCTTCTCGGCCCCGATTACCCTTCGGTGAACCCTTATAGGCATAAAGTTCTTTTCGCAAAAAAGTGATTCTTTAAGTGAAAAAAACAGATAGAAAAAAAATTTTGGAAAACTAATATTATATTCGGATTCCTCGACCCTAATTACCCTTCGGTTAACCCTTATAAAAAAAAGTCTTTTTTACAAAAAAGTGATCCTTTGTCTAAAAACGGATACAAAAAAAATTCAAAAAAATGACATCAGATTCGAATACCTCGACCCCGATTACCCTTCGGTCAAACTTCCCAGATGCCTACTGCTTATTTTCTACTGATTTAATATACGCTTACATATGATTGGCTTGAACAAACACACATACACACAAACTTTAAGCATTTTATGACGCCTATAACCCTTTCTTTCAGAAAAGGGAACAATTAATAAAAATGATCTTTGGGAAGTTTTATTAGCCTGAGATATATGTCTTGAAATTTTACGACGTCACGTCGCTATTAAATGATTTAGCCCATATAGATTGAAAGAGATCTATAGGTATGGTTAAGACTGGAAATAAATCCAATCACAAGATCAACGAATTCCGACAGCGAAACTATTTATCTATGTGCCAGAAGACGCATTCTCAAAAGTGTGGTTTAAACTGAGATGAAAAGAAAAAGAAACTTCACCAAAAAGATATTGCTTTCTTGATTTTAACTGATTCTAAGAATGGGAAGTGCAAAGAATATGGACAATTCAAAGTAAAAGATGTCTTTCTATGATTGATAGTTATTTCTAAGACAAAAAGGATATAGAAAAAGATAACTGAAACATCGAGAAAATTAAAACAAATGTTTTTTACTTATTCTAAAGAACTTTTTCTTCCGCTTTTAGGGTCGTATGCATTTGAGAGAGAAGACAATGAAATCCAAATCAAAGAGTGCCCTTTGCTCATCGAGATTTACTTTCAGATTTGAGATTTGAGAATTAAGCTGATATGAACGAAAAGATGGACAAATTCTACTATAACCGATGATCATCTATTAATCGGAGCTTATTTAGGGGTAGAGAATTGAAATAGAATGAAAAGAAGAAATAAAGAAATTCTAAGAAAAAAAAGTTTGCGTATTATGGGGATATGTTCTAATATTGAAAGTGCGAAATAGAATGGAATGAAAACATAAAGGAATTTAAATGCACAGTCATTATATATTAATTCGCAGGGAATTATTGTCAAACAACTTAGAATATTCTCTGTCTCATAGAAAAGAGTGTGGCAAACATAAATTATATAATCACTTGCTGGCTTGTTTGTTCGCACTTCACTGGTTGACTTAAGAACAAAGTAGAACCAAAAGGGATTACTTTCTATAAAATTTAAGCGAAGGGTAATCGAAGGTTGGGAGCTCAAATGTGGGGTTATTTTTAATTTCTAGTTATTCATTATTAACTGAACAATAGTTATTATAATGTTCTATGAAACTTGACTAAAGAGATCGGAGGCGAGAAACTCGAACCAAGGATCCGTTTTTGAAAATCGTTTTCCGGAGTATTTTTTATGAAGGTTTTTGCTCAGGGTTGAGCAAATGGTAATCGACCTTGAAAAGGTTGGATCTGTCGTTAGTTTTAAAAACTTATGGAAAGACGGTTCTTCACGCACACGACACCTTCATTACAAAAAAATACTTTTTTTTATAAAGTTTGATCAAGAACAATTAAAATTGAGAAACCTTTACCTTTCTGATTTTTCCGAGAAATGGAAGAGATTTTCCGAAAAAGTAAACATTTTCCCGAGAAAAAAAATTTTCCCAAAGCGAAGAAATTTTCCAAGAAAAAAAGGAGCTTTTTTTATACTTCTGGTATAAAAAGAAATAATGATTTTTGTCTTTTTGCCTCTGAGGTAAATAACGTTTCTTTTCATTCTTTTACGTAAAGTAAGACTGCGATGTAGGGGTGACACTTTAACTTTACTTTAAAATTAAAGCTTAAAGTGATACTTTAAACTTTAAAAGTTAATGTTAAAGCAAAAGACTTTAATACTTTAACTTTAATTAAAGTAAATGAAAAAATGAGGAAAAAGTCAAAAATGTCTGTTTACTCTCCATGTTCAATTCTATATGGTTTTTCAATCAAGAAACAGACTGACCTATCTATTTTGACGAAAAAAAGAGATAAATACAATCTGCTATTCTCAACTTTTGCTTCTCAGCAATCGATTGTTTTGTCGACGTATAAATAAATTAAATTAAATTAAATAATTAAATAAATTGAATTAATTTAATAAAAGAAGTGCACGAGTGAAATTGTCGACGCGTTTCGTGTCATTTATTTAAACAAATGGACACTCATCAGGGTTCTGCACTTCATAAAAAAAGAAAAGAAAATGAATGAAAAAATAGAAAAAGTGAGAGAGAAGAGGAGATACAGGGGAGTACAGTCTCATGTACAATAGAACGATAAAAAACACATACAACGAAACAATTTTTCAGTAGAGATAAAGTATCTTGTTTGAATTGTTCACGCTTTTACCATTTTTGGTCAACAAGAAGAACAAGTACACGGTCAAATACACGAGCAACGACACCAACGGATGTCTTTACACAACAAGATCCAATTGTTCGTACACAAACAATAAGAAGAGAAGCAGCAACAACAATTACAAATAATATGACTCAACCTTTTTCTATTCATAATGATATTCCAAATATTTTAAGTCAAGATAATCGAGAAGAAGAAGAAGCACCAAATGAACAGATACAAAATGGTGGTGGTCGTTTTCAGCAGCAGCAACGACGAATAACTTCGACAACTTCATCATATAGACGTCGGCAACGTCGTTATCGTCAACGTCAATCTCATCGGAGAATGAATGATCAAGGGGGAGATATCGAATCAAATTATGATGGAACAATTCCTGATAATAATGATGAAGCTGAAAGTCAAAAAATAAATGTACATGAAGATAGAGCAAACGAACAAGACGAAGAAGAAAAATCAAAGAATATATTTACAAGACAAATATTCATCTGTAATGAATCCATGTGGTAATCAAGCATATGTATTAGCAGCAGTACACATCTATGATGAATGGATTCGAAAAATTATGATCTACAAGTATGGCAAGAATATGTAACATTAGGTACACAAAATAAACATTGGGCTAAAGAAGTCATTAAACGAACGAAAAAACGGGATGATGTTATTAATAGTCAGTTTGTTCGAAAGAAAATTCGTCAATTAACAAACGATATAGCTCAAGCGAATGCAACTATTACAGATTTACAAATTCAATTAGGAACATATTAGTTTCAAACAATGGTTGGTACAAGTCAATCACCCTTGATAACAGCACCACCTGCACCGCTCGTAGAATCAACACCTTCATTAACAAATACGAATACAAGTCGAACTCGAGAGTCAGTCGAACGATTAGAAAGGTTGATTGTTAAATATATTCATCAACATACACAGCATGTTCGAATTATGACCGAAAGAAAAATTCAATTGGCAAAAACAAAAATGGAAGAATATAAAGCCTTGAAAAACTTCGAACGAATAGCTACGCCTATATAATGGAACATACATTCAATATTGAAACCAAAAGTGAAATTATGGAATACAAAGAATAAAAATTATCAAATAGTAACAAAACATATTAAAGAAGATTTACCTCCCAAATTTATATCGAAAATTGATGAATCAACAATCGATAAAGATGAAGCATAAGGTTTCTACAATCAAATACGAAAGTTGACAAAAGATTATCGATATCAAGCAATGACTTTATATTTACAAGTGATTACACGTGAACGAGAAATATTAAACAATGAAATTCAACGTATCATCGATGGTTTTCCAAAAGAAGATAGGGATACCGATGAAAATATTGAAGATGAAGTCGGAACCCTTGCCTTTCTACCTTATCATGAATTACGAATGAAACGATTCACATTTGAAGGTGAACAAGCGACTTATTTTTTAGATGAGCAACGAGTCGCGGGCGACGTCAAAGATCAACAACAACAACAGGAAGAAAGAGAAATACTTGATGCCCCGACTCTTGCTCGATCATTGGCCGAGAATTCCTCGCTCCAACGATAATTAATGAAGCACAAGTAAATTTAGGTCCTCGTTATATTTACAATGATCCAAAATTGGCTTCTCATCGACGTACAATCAAGTTGGCTAGGTTGAAACGTAAAATTGAAAAGCAATTTTTCCAACAGAAAGTGAGCCCCGGACCAGTCGTCGATCAATTTATAGCCGAACTAGATATTCTTCTTCGAAACCTACACAACAACAACAACAACTGCAGAGAACTATTTCATATGAACAATTCAATACAATGATTCAAGCAAATCCAACATCAAAATGTATCAAACCTTTAGAAAGAAATGATACAAGAAAGAAGAATTATCATCGAATAGTAAAACGGCTTAAATACAAATTACGTGCAACTAATGTAATTCTTCGAAAAACAGATAAATCAAAAGTATTTCATTTAGGAAAGATACATGATTATGAATTGAAATCAAAACAATACATGGAGAAAACAAAAGCATACCAACGTTTAGGTGTGAACAACCCATTACCAGAATTAATCGAGCAAACAAATAAATATTTATTAAATTTGAGATTAATTCATTGGATCAACCAGAAACAATATGAACAATTATCAGTAAAAGCTGAAGATGTTCAATTAGCACATTTATATTATTTACCAAAAGCTCATAAACCTGGTACTCCTCTTCGTCCAATTATATCTGGTCTCAAACATCCAACAGTGAAAATATCGAAATTTCTCGACCAATTACTTCGACCATTATTTGATCGAATGGCAGCTAAGACAACTGTCGCATCTGGTGGTGAAGTTATTAAGCAAATATATGAATGGTCAAAGCGTGGACAATTCAAACAAGATACTTTATTCTGCACAATGGATGTTGTCGATCTCTATACAATGATACCACAGACTGAAGGTGTACTTGCATTAAAGAATATGTTAGATTATTTAAATATAAAACAAGTAAATGGATTAAAAGTCGAAACAATTATTAGATTAAGTCGATTCGTTATGCAAAATAATTATTTCTCTTATAATGGACAATTTTATCATCAAATTCGAGGTGGAGCGATGGGTTCCCCATTAACTTTAACAATAGCCAATTGTTATATGTTCTTTTTTGAACAAAATATCACAAGACAAATTGGGAATAGTCGTGGTCTCTATTTGAGATATATCGACGACATATTCCTGGTGATCAATTGGCCTAAACAACACTTAATAAAACAAATTGAACGGTGGAATCAATTCGATTCGAATATTAGATTAAATGCTCAAGTAGGTAAGGTGCACGCAAGGCTAAAATACAGTAAAAATATTTTTTCTTCTAAATTTTACACCATTCGATAGAGAATTTTACGGTGGTTAAGAATATATGTGCCTTATGTTTTTGAAAACCTTTCTTCTGGTCAAAAAATGGAGAAAACTGAGAAGGTGTCGAAAATAGATAATTTCACAATTTGTCTTAGTTTTCTCTTTTTTTCGAATATGTTACGAGATAGAACCTTCCAACTTAGTTTTCCTGATAGATCACGAAAAACTGAATAAGAAACTGGTTTCAAATCATTTTTAGAACTAACCATTGGTTCACTAAACAGTTTCTCAAGACCGGCTCTCAGAAAACGAAACTTGATTTTGCAAGTCTATCACAAGATTCTTTGAAGGTGCTAGAGCGAACATTTTTATGTGGTTAGATCGGTAAGATGCGTAGCTTCAAAGTTACGAAGAGCTTTCTCAAAAATTCCTTTTTGTTGCTGAGAAAAATCAATTTTACTGAATGTAGGGCGAAAAAGTAAAAATTCTCCCCATAATTCTTAGTTTCCTCCGTCATAGGTCACTTTTATTATAAAAAAAACGTCGTATTCGGAATCACGGTGAAAAACCGCGTCGAATGATGTAAATTCCAAGTATCTCTAGTAACTTTGAATTTTTTTCAAACTTTATAGCCCGAAAAAGTCCGAAAATTTGGGAGAAAAATCAAAGTTACTAGAGATACTTGGAATTTACATCATTCGACCCGGTTTTTCACCGTGATTCCGAATACGACGTTTTTTTTATAATAAAAGTGACCTATGACGGAGGAAACTAAGAATTATGGGGAGAATTTTTACTTTTTCGCCCTACATTCAGTAAAATTGATTTTTCTCAGCAACAAAAAGGAATTTTTGAGAAAGCTCTTCGTAACTTTGAAGATACGCATCTAACCAATCTAATCATGCAAAAATATTGGCTCTAACTCATCGAGAAAAATCTCTGATAGACTTACAAAATCAGGCTTCGGTTTTTGAGTATCGGTTTTTGGAAGCTATTTTGTGAATCAATGCTTTGGTCTAGAAATGGTTTGACACCAGTTTCTTATTCAACTTTGCATGGTCTATCAGAAAAACTAAGTTAGAAGATTTTATCTCGTAACATATTTTAAAAATAGAGAAATGTACGAGAAGTTGCGAAATTATCTGTTTTTCACATCTTCGAAGTTTTTTTGATTTTTTGACCGAAAAAAGGCTTTAAAAAAAGCAAGGCACATATATTCTTTACCTCCGTGAAATTCTCTATCGAATGGTGTATAAAAATCAAAAAAAACTTTTTTCACTTTATTTTTGCTTTGCGTGCACCTTACAACTATATGCAATGGCAGAATCAATACATGAAGCAATTGCTGCATGTCAATCGGAGGGAAAAGTTCCTCTTTCTCGCATTACTCTATTACAACCTCCTTCGTCCGTTCAACAGCAATGGTTAACTCATGGCAAAATTGAGGGTGTGTGAGGGTGAGTACAATATAGTAACTACCACGACCGGTTATCAATCTTATTAAAGATCTTTTCGAGTGGTATAAGATGTCTGCATGGGTCATCCATTTTATGTTCTTACCTGCTTGTTGCTAGCGTTGATCTCAAATATGGATATGGTGGCAATGGAGTAAGGTAGTTGCGGTTCATTTCTGAATCGAAAGAGTATGGTTAGGTCGAGTTTGAGTCTTGAACCGTACCGGGAAGGTTTCGTTTTTGTGGATTGTTCTATAAATGATTAGATTGGTATATCTAGAATAAGAAAAGATTATATATTTATTTGTATTCGATTATCCATTTTGATGGAGGAAATCAATGAGACAGTGGTTTTAACTAAAATAGAAACTTCACGCAATACTAGTATCAGTTGAGAAAGCAATGGTTGAGGACGCACTAGATTGAAAAACTTCTCGGGGTTTTGTTGTATTTCTTGCAGTAAAGTTTTCTGGGAGGCGGTTGGTTGTATTTGCTCATATAGTGAGTTTGTGTTTTATAATAAAGTTTGCACGTTCAATTGTCTGTAATCGACGTTGTTCAATCGCATCCGATATCATGTGTTGCCATTCCGCTGTTGAGTTCATATATCTGTTTTGAACTGAAAATGAGGGTGTGAGGGTGAGTACAATAACTTAACTACCACGATCCGGATTTCGATCTCAGTCAAAGATCTTCATCAGGTGGTATAAAGATTTCTGCATATCTTCGTTCAATTCAACAATATCACAGTATCTTGGCAACATAAGTAGATCGATGAATTCATCAAGTCTCTCTCTGTTTCGTTTTTTCAAATCTAAGTTAACCAGCTGTTCGTTGATGCAGGAGACTTTTTCCTTCGAGTGCGGAAATTTCATTCATTAATAGAACAATGAGCAAGGCACGGGTTTTTTATGTGTTCTTGAAAAAAGGACATATTTCGAATCTTTTATTTATTGTCTTTTCAAAATAGGGAGACTTTCAATTCTCGATTAGAAAGCGATAACGACATACATGTTAATTAATGTGATTGAAATTGGCTTCTATGTGGTCAACAATATCTTCAATTATCAATTCAGAATCAGTTTTAATATCATCTGTGTTGGGTAAAGGTTCATATTCAAATGATGAGATGATATTATATTGATTAAAACCATTTGTGTGATAATTGAATTCATCTAAATCAGGTATAGGTTGATATGAGTCAAAAACAAAAACTGGTTAGTAGGTTTATTACTTGTTGCATGACCTTGTTGGATTTCATTGATGAATATTAAACCGTTATCAGAAAAAACAATATTAACATTCGAATCGTTTTGACCATTTAACATAAATTCTTCATCAGAATAATCATTTGGATCTGATTCTGATGACTCATATTCAGAATCAAATATATCTGAATTGTTATCCTCATAAGAGGGATTGTTTGGATCAATCATAACATCTTGTTCATTTGTATCATCATCACCATTATCATTCGGTAAAGCATTGTTGAAAACCGTTTGACTATTTGTATTGTTAATAAAATCTTCGGTAAGTTTTGGTTTACACATGATCTTAAATAAAAATAATAAAGATTGTATTAAGAAATGTACCTTTGAGAGTGAGTTTAAATAAAGAATACTGCGACACGGTTCGATCTTGTTAAAAATCTTAACGACTGACTAATAAGACATCCCTATAATTTCGTCTTTTTCAAAATCATAACAGTTTGGCAACAGAAAGAAGTTGAGCAATCTCTTCCTGTACACTCCTTTTTCGAAATAGAATTTATCGAACTTATGAAGCAGATAGTTCATCTATTATACGGTGAGTCTACGATACCTTATATTTTGATGTGAGCACAGTCGGATGGAATATTTAGTTTGATATAAGATGAATGAATGAATTAACGATGGATAATTGTATTCTGAAGTCGCGCAAGAATGAAGTTGTTGATTATGTATAATTCTGAAAGAGATGTTTGATATATGAAAGAAGAAATAGTGACTTGTTGATATCAGTGTTAGTGCCAGATGAGATGAAAATATAAGTGAGAGCAATATAAAAGAAATTACATGCCTTTTATACGGTTTGGTGGGGAGATGAAAACAAAAATGTGGAATGCAGTGGGCAATGCTATTTTTATATGCTATTCTTTCATATTTCGTTTGATATTCTTATTTTTTAGCAATTAAAGTGTCCGTAAGACGTGCTGCTATGGAATATGCGTAGAAGGAAAGGTATTTTACGGGATTCTTCCCACGGTTATTTATAATTTGTAGGTATGTCCAAGAGACGTGCTGTAATGTTATAAACGTAGAAAGAAAGTTGTGCACTGGAGTTTCTCCCACTGTGATCTCTAATCTAGGGGTGGGAGATTTACTTTACTTTGTAGTTACGTAACTAAAGTAAAGTAACTACAATAGTTACTTCGTTACTTGTAAATAGTAACTACATATTTACGTAGTTACTTGTAAATAGTAACTACTTATTTAGGTAGTTACTTGTAAATAGTAACTACTTAGTTACGTAGTTACTTGTAAATAGTAACTACTTATTTAGGTAGTTACTTGTAAA
>JAJEKB010019982.1:105380-125283 GCA_022393335.1 Macrotrachela quadricornifera
AAATTTTAAACATCGGGCTTAGAACTTTTGGTATACCCTAAGTATTACAAGAAGAAAAGAAAATCGATGCAGAAGCAAAACGTCTATATGAATCTAATGACAATTTTGAGATGATACATCATGATGCAAAAATGGAATTGAAAGATTATACTGTCGAACGAGTGGTAGAAGAATTTATCACTATTAACACCAATGATGTTGTAGACAACATCATACCAGCTCAAGTAGAAGTACGTGGACTTACCGGTGAAAAAACTCTTCATTTTCATGGACATTTTGGAGAGGAAGAGAAGGGTATGTGGAATGCCTGTAAAAATGGTCTGCTCAGAACAGGCGCATTGATAGCAGGTCCTGTTATGCTTGCAACAGGCAGCAGAGACTATTTAACGGAGACGAAAAATGTAGAATTTGAGTATCCGGTTCTTCGTGTTCGATTCGACAAATCTGAAAATGATATTTTTCTTCTTGATCGACTAACTTACAAGATCAATGAAAACAATCGCAAACTCGTGGAAATTGTAGGATCATTTTCATGGGGAGGTGGTCAAGTTTTATCGTGGGATTTCAATTTGAAAGTAACTGCTGACATGGAACGTACAGTCGTGTTAAAAGAACAACAAACAACGAAAACCGTTGTTCCAAAGCAAGAAATTGAAAAGGTGGAAAAAACGATTACTGAGACAGAACAGAAACTGGAAATAGTCAAAGAGGCCTGGGACGAAAAGATATACAAACGTACATTAAATCAAATACGACAAGATTTGATTCAAAAACGTATTATGGCGATATCATAATAGGGCTACACACTTTTGATGCAGTGTAACAATAAACATTTAATTTCTTTATGTTACTCATTTATTTTGATTATCTATTTGCTATTTTATTGCTATTTTTGAAAATTCGAAATAAAAAGCTTTGATCGAGTGTCTCAAAAAGGTCTTTAATAAATGGAGAATAAGTATTTTGAAGAACATAGGAGATTTTGTGATAGCTGATCTAAATGAGTGAATTTGATGGAACAAAAAAAAAGAGATAAGTATTTGATTTGTATCGATGACCACGACACATTTCACTTCATCCTGAGGATGAATATATAGATCATAGAGACGAGAATTCAAATCTCGTCAGATGATACAAATTTACTCGACAATAACGGTGCTCGTATACGCAGTGGCGGCGCAAGGTCAGTTTTTCAGGGGAAGCAATAAAACTTTAAAATGAAATCAAGTTTACTGTATTCCCTTTCTCTCTCCTTGCATAGTATATAATTCGTGAGTAAAATTTTTATATAGAATTTATAGAAGTATTCTACTTGTTTTTACTTTTGCTTTTCGAACAGTATCAAGTGTTTGTAAATGAGTATTATTGATATTGATCAAAAGAAATATATTCTTGTTCGAGAAGTATATGCAAATGTTTTATTTATTTTCAAAATATTCTTTTTCTTTCATCTTTCTTCGATACAAAATCAGCAACAATAGCATCAATATCAATTTAAAAATCTTTTTCAATATTTATTAATGCTAAACATGTTAGTCGTTCTTGGCTAGTTGTATTTCTTAAATAAGTTTTTATTCTTCTAAATGAAGAAAAACTTCTCTCGCAACCACACACATTAACTGGTATTGTCCACAGAATTCGTAACAATTTATTCATCGTCACAAGCGATAAATGAAAATTTTGTTCAATGAAAAATTTTGTCGATGTTGATAAATCGTATTCTTTTGTTCCATCAAAAGCTACTTTGTACAATCATTGCTCTGCCCGTAAATCATCATAACTTACATTATAAAACTGAGCAATCGAGCTTAATTCATCTTCAACTAGAAATATTTTCGTTAAAAATAACTTTTCACACAAAACTATAATAGCTAAATAATTTTCATCAAATCTTTCCTTAATTGATGTGATAATAGTATGTAAAACAGCATAGAATGAAGTATCATGATATCGATCTTCAAAAGTTAAATTCGTTGGATGAATATCACCTCCACCAAAACCTAATGGTACTTTTCGTTTTCGACGTTCTTTTGGTTCATCAATATTATTGGCTGTGCAAATCTTCATTGATTCATCCCAGATTCTTTTAAAATCAGATTCGTTTCGTAATGACTGAAGTGCACGAACTGTTACTTTCACTTGTTTTAATGCATCAGTTAGAGTTATGTTTGAATGTTGTAAAAATTTCGATAATTTGTATGTAATTAAGTAAATTTCACTCATCATATAAACATGAAAAACAAAATCAAAAGTTCTTGATACATGTAGCAAAATGAACGAATCACCATTGTTTATCAATTCCAGTGTAGACAATATTTCTGAAAATCGACCGGAAATAGATTTTAAACTTTTGTACCTGAAAGTCCAACGTGTATCACATAATTCTTTCAATGAAACAGACACAACACACATTCTTTTTGTAAATCTTCGAAAACTTGATGTCGTTTTGGTGATGCTTCAATAAAATTATATCGCGATTTTACGACATCAAAACAATTACGAACATCAACAACAGCTTCGGATACATCTACTAAGCATAAGTTTAGAACATGACCATTACAATGTACATATAAAGCTTTTGGAATAATCTATGTAATACGAGTGGAAACACCTTTGAATTTACCTCGCATCGCACTAGCTCCATCATAACATTGTCCAACTATATATTCAGTATTCAAATCGAGTTTCTTCAGCCAATTCACTAATAAACCGAATAAACCTTGCCCACTAGTATCAGAAGCTCTTTCAAAACCCAAAAATCGTTCATAAATGTTGAATTGGTCATCGGTGTAACGAATTACTAAAGAAACTTGTTCATGTCGTGATATATCCGAGGTTTCATCAATCATAATCGAATAACATTTGGAAGGTTTTGTTTGAAGTAGAATTTGAGATAAAATGTGATCCTGTATGATCGATAATATCTCGTTTTGAATAGAATGATGTGTATATTTTAATGAATTCAATTTTTTTTTAATTAATTCATTTTCCATACTTCGAAATTCTAATAATTCAAGAAGATTACCTAAAACAGAAAGAGTATAATGTATATAAATTGGTAGATAAAGGTAATCTAATGTTTCTTTAATTATTGTCATACAATATTATCTTTTCTTTAACAATTTACCTTTATTCATAGAATCATCGCTTTCTCGATGTCCTCTAAATGATAAACCTTGTTTAGCAAGAAAAACAATTGTTCGAATTATCTCCTTGAGATAATTTCGATTTTCCGATGTTTTTTTTTATGTTCAATATCCATTAATTTTACAACATCCATATTCTCTTTATGATTTTTAACAGTATTAACGTATGAATAATAAGCGTGCTTGTGAGTGGAACTCGCTTGATGTTTATTAAATTTGTTAACAGCCATCGATCAATTCTGGAAACCATTTTTTGTAAAAGCATCATCACAATGTCCATGCGAATAAGCAAGTCGACAAACAAAACAATATGCTTTTTTGTCGTTTCGCTAAATTCGATCCAACTATAAATTTTATACCAGTTCGGGCAAAAGTGACGATAGTTAATAGTTGGAAACATAGTAATCGGTTGATATGGGCCTAACAATAAAAATTCTCGAGCTGCTTCAGGACCTCGGGCAGGATCTCGTTTGAATGGATTAAGTTGAGAACAGCCAGAGAATAGTTCAGGATCGGTTTCTGTTGTTGTAGTTACTGTAGTTGTTGTTGTTGGTGATGTTGTTGTTGTTGTTGTTGTCGTTGTTGTCGTTGTTGTTGTGAGTATGTTTTCGATATCTGAACATTCATCATTTTGACTTTGAGCCTCGGAACAGGGAATGTTCGACGAATGTGATAATGTTAACGCATTGCTATCGATTTCATTCAATACCGTTATTTCACTCGTATCAGCAACGTCTTTATCCATCGTTGTACGACTATGTGTAGAACATGTTTCATTTGAGGATGTTGATTTGGCCACAAAGTAATAATGAAGTTTGCTTTTATCCGACATATTGATACAATATTTTTGAAATCAAACTAATTTTATTGAAAAAAAGCAACAAAGAAGATTAGTTATTGAATTCTACCAATTATAGTTTTCTTGATCTCACTTTAATTTATTTCAAGAGAATAGATAAAAATTATTCAAGTATTGAATAACCAATTTAAGAAAGAAGAAATGCAGGATGTCGCTGTATTATTTGATTAGGTAATCGACACGTTCTAAATATCGGTTTGTTGGAAGGAAATATGTCAGAATAGAGAAAAATCGATCATATCTTATCTGAATGATCTCATGTCAGAAATGTACAATAAAGATACAGTTATCAAAATAGCAGCGAATTCATGAAACTAGATCAATTTTTCTAATTTAAATAGTTTTATTTTCGCGAATATATTGAAAAAGCGCCAAAAAATGTGAGAAGCAATAAACTTTTATTGCTTCCCCAAAATTTTTTTAGGGAAAGCAATTGCTAACTCGCTGCTTGCTGGCGCACCGCCACTGGATTCAATACAATATTGAATCTTTCAAGTGTCAAAAATAAAAGAAGTAGTTGATCATTTATTGTTCGCTCTGCCTTGTCTTGAATTCAATTGCATTAGCGAGAGCATTGTATTGAATAGAAGATTGCAATGCTTTGTCAGCAGTTGATGAGTACGTTGAAAGAAATTGAACTTGTTGGAGAAGACGATTTCCAGCAAGAAAAACATCTGATGCTCTCGAACTTGTTAGTAACTCAACGTTGTTTAGAACCATTGCTTTTACTCCTGAAAATATATATCTGTATGACTAATGATTATAACTTATGCGAACATACCACTTAGAATAGAGACTAATGGCGCATAGGCTGATACTCCACCTTTAATTGATTTAGCGAATGTTCGCACTTCAATCAAACATTGAATTAGAGTATTTCCATGATGACCGACCTTGCTGCCAATATCAATTTCTTTCGCGTCAAGTTCCTCTATTCTCTTATGTAATATATCAATTTGTTGTTGAAGATATGTCATTTTCGCTGGTAGAGCATTCTTACACTCTTGAAGTTTAGTCATCGCTTTCTCATAGTGACTTGTATGTTCACTCAGAGACACATTCAAATCATTGATAACTCGTTGTTTTGCAGCTTCATCGTTTTGATTATCTCGAATGCGTGCCATACGTGATAACACTATACTTTCATAGTAATTTTTCTCTGCATCTCGGTTACGATTTTCAACCTATAGAGAAAATATTGACGATAGAATTCAAACGAACTATATTTACAATAACAGTATTTGTCGTAGTAGAAGAACGATATCGGTTCCATCACCACCACCATGTTCCGTATCTGTTATACTTCGTTGTGGTAGTAGTTTGTGTTGTTGATGCTGGAATAGATTTGATAGTTTCTTCGACATCATTATTCATTTGATTGAGTGCTTCCGTTCGTCGTGTAATTTCTTCTAATGCTTGACTTGCACCAGAACGTTGCGTCTGAGTTGCATTAAGAAGATGATGGATACGTTTGACTTCACCTAGACAAGAAATACATTGATTAAATCTCTATGATATTATAGTTTTTCAAGTATTGATCTTTAAGAATCCGGTTAAGGATCTATTAAAAGATCTGACGAGGAAAAAAAGCTGGTATTTGATGAAATATGTTAACAAACCTTGTTTATTACCAACTTCTTCATAGAGCTTTTCTTGTTGATCATAAAGTTCTTTCAATTGATGTTGAATATCGGCTTTCTGTTTAACAAATTGTACTGCTTCAGGACCAATAATTTCAAATAATATTTGAGTTTGACTAGCAAACGTTTGTATAGCAAAATTTTACAAGGTTGAAGCCAAGTCAATACATGTTTCTAATGTTTTTAGAGCTGCTGGAATCTTTTTCTGTGCGATTTCAATCGCTTTTGGAGATCCTAGAGAAATGCGAATGTGTTTTTGATATTCTATACATGCAATAAATTAATTTAATACCTCTGCTTTGTCTAATAATTTCTCCAGCTTGTCGAATCTGAATTCCGAGATCGCGGATTGATGCGAGAGATCGTACAATGATAGATCGAGCTCGAATATCTTGCGTCAGACTTTGAACCAAATTAGGAATGACCTGCCATTGAGAAACAAAACTTGTTGAAGAACGTTTCATAATAATTGTTAGAGTGAGAGAGATGGTGGAGAGAGAAGAAATGGCGATATATGATGTGCACGCTTCGCGTATGTATCTCTCTACTTTATTTCAAGAAAACGCGTGGTTTATATATGTAAGTGAACAAAGGATAGAATACGATATCACCGATTCGAGGTATAGACAAAGGACGTTATAACTAGTTCGAGGCACAAACAAAGGACGAATACAGATGATATCGATGAAATCGTTTCATCGATGAATCATCTGTAACAATAATTAACGAAAGAAAATTTGACAATGCTCAATTTGAACCGTGATTATACTCACTTGTCTTTTCCAAAAATCCGCATATTTATTATTGCTTAAGTCAGGAACATACTCAGCCACTTTATAGGCAGCTATAACGATTTGTTCGCAAAATATCATTGATGTTTGCAGTGTATCGGTTTGATGGTGTAATAACTGTTCATTGTTCATATCATAAGTAATCATATCATTTGGACTTATTTCAGCAAGTGCACCTCAAGTATAGATCGGAACTTCTTCCTTTGGTTTCTCCTCGTCGTTAGTAGAAGAGAGACCGTCATAAAGATCGTCCATTTCTTGCACAAAAGCCATCTAAAAAACACTACAATTTACTTTGAAATATTTTCAATTACTGTTCTTTATATATGACTGCTATAGTTAAATTATCGAAGATGATTCACAACGAAGAGCCGCTTTATTTCAGAAAAAATATCCACGTATATATAGTGATGGTGAAGGTAAAATCCCGAGGAAAAATCCTTCTGACATATATGAATACAGACAGGAAGAGAATATGTAAAATCTAAATTATGTCATTTCTTGGCAAAAACCTATGACAATATTACGATGTCATTGATAACTTTTCCCACATTTTTTTTTTCGTCCCTTCTACGCTTTTCATAATGGTAAGGTAAGAAAAAGAGCCTATTACGAAAAAGTAACGATTTATTGGATGGCCTGCATATGTTTGTTTATGACGGGTTTAATTTACAGAACGAGAAAAAATTTGTCCACAGTACAGTAATACGTAGAATTAGTATTTTATTTTTAAGATTTTTTTCAAAAACGACGATAAAAAATGAGAATCAATGTCATCAGTGCGGTAACAAAGATAATTCGTTATTAAAAAAAAGCAAACTCTTGTCATGGAATTTTTGATAGTAAGTTAGATTTCTCTGTGTGTTTATTTGGAGAATGAAAAATACTTGCCTCAATAGATTAATCTATGATGATTTTTGTTGGGACTTTAATGATACGGCGACGAATCATTAAGAGAGGGTCCATGAGAACACCACCCAACTCAGTTGCCGAAAATTTCTAACCATGAAAACTGAATATGCCATTTGAAACAGCACAAAAAGTTACCTCTGTTAGGAAGCGATGTATGTTTTCTTTTCTTTTCTGTACTTCTCTATATGTCGTCAGCTTATCTTTATCTTACGTTATTTGGTAGTTATTTCAAATGAGACAGTTAAGTTCAACTTGAAGATCTTTTTTCATCATCGCATTCACAATTGATTCGATTCGATTCATTCACAAAAAAGTAATTTCGTCAGAAATATGACAAGTTTATTTTTCCTAAGAAGAAATCTTTTATATATAAAATATATTATGTTTTTGTTAATTTTCCTGATCCTATTAAATCCATATTTGAACAGTATCATCAAATTCTGAACTTCGAACAATAGAATAACATGAAGTGCTTGAAGATTGTTCATATTGTTGAGAAGAAGAAGAAGAAGAAGATAATTTTGACGATTCTTCACCTTGATGGAAAGTATTTGACATTGAATACCAAATGATGAATGACACAATCGAAGACAATCTTCTTAATTGTAACAAAAATCTTCTAGTGTAAGTCAACGCACTGATGAATTTGTATATTGAAATAATAATTGATCTTTTTGTCGAATAGTTAGATGATAAAGATCTGGTGCGCGATCAAGTAAAGTTTGAAATTGAGACTAAAAGGTTTCATTGTACGATGTTACATTAAATTTAGTCAGTTTGACTAAACTCGGAATAGCAAACGAAAATGCATCGGGAATAGAAAATACTATTGAAAGTTAAGAAAGATTCTGAAAACAAATATCTGACGGAATTTAATGTTTCTTTTCATTATTATCAGGATATATTTATTTCCACCATTTCGATAGTTTTCTTTTGTGTTAACTAGAAAATTTTGATGAAGTTCCGAGATGAATAATATGATCATCGATATAACATCGAACATACCATCTATGTTCATCGATCCAGAATGAATTTTGAAATGAATGAATGAGTTCAGTAGCTCTTTCTACAAGATTCTCATTCAGAGAAATTTTCTCTTCCATTTCTAATCGAAATACTTTTAAATTCGTTAAATAATTACGAATCAGTTCTTCCTATTGATAACCATTGATCAAATTGAACAGAACATAAACATTTAAATGACGTAAATCAGGTAAATTTCTGAAGAAACATATCAAGTTCGACATGTCATAAGTAAGAAATACATCAAATCTTAACTGGATTAGTGTTGGACAGAGAAATGGTTGGTAATCATTAGCATCACTCAATGTATAACATATGGTAAGAGATTTGAGAGCAGGTGTGTATTCTAATAATTGATAGATATTATTCCAGTGAAATCGAAATCCAAATATCCCTACACTCTTCAGCGATGTGGAGAGTTTTGTCGGTAGACAACGAATCTGTATGTTATGATATGGAACACGAAGGCGACAATCGATAAGCTTTGGTAAACTCCAAATATTGTTAAAAATTCTTTGAAAATCTTCTTCATTATTTTTATAAGAAATGTTGTTCAAATTCAAACGAGCAAGTTCACGGAGATGATGAAGATGAAACAATGTCAACGATCGTAAATATTGAAATTGAGAGATTGTTGGTATAGAAGAAAAAAAACAATTGATTTGTCCAGGAGTTTTTTGTTTGTTAGAAATAGTCAAAGAAACAATTCGATCAATCATCAATGGTAAATGTTCTTGACATATCAGATCGAATTGAGATTTCGAACAAAAAGAAAAATTGAAATAATATGTTCGAACTTGTTGATAGAGAAGAGGATGAGATCGAGTATTGAGATGATAAAACGCACGAAGAAGATTATAGTACCATCAAGATAAGTGAAGATTTCAAGTAAAATTTTGTTCGATAATACTTCGAATATCATCATGGAAATAGAAATGTTATACAGTAGAAGATAAAAGTGTATTTTATAAATAACCTATAGATAGACGTCTGTCTCAGCATATGTGGACATTGTTTAGCTATCGTATATCTGTTGACCTCATTCACCTGACGAACATTGTGAAAATATACAAATTTTAGAGAAATATTCTTGAGTCTTCGTTTTTTTTATTTCTTCAATAAATTTTCGACTATTAAAGAAACTTAACGAGTGATAAACACACATGAATTTTTATAAAAATGTCAAACGGCTTATATCTCGATTACATTAAAACGATATTGAACTGCTGGTTTTTTTAAAAATAAAAGGCCGTCTTATCATTACAACAGAAAATTGATCAAATCCGCAGACAAATTCTGTAGAAAAGTTCTTCATCAACAGATCGAATTGAAAATTTTAAATTTACCACACTTTTTTATACACCTGTTTTTTCAAATCACAATTCTGTTCAAATCGCTTAGTGAGCAATTAAAAGGTTATTTTTTTGTAATGAGTAGGACTTATTGGACTCAAGTTGGTAGATTGATCGAGTAAAATTGAAGAGTTGTGGAAGATTAGAGATAGATAATGAATGAATATCGAGCCGTTCAAAATGTGAGGAAATTAATGACAAAGTACTTCAATTGCAGTTGAAGGTAATAGATCAAAATTATTCTCGAAATGAGGTTCGATCCTCAGATAAACTATTTCAGATCATTGATGACGAATAAGAATTTGTGATACATCAAGATAATAATAAAGATATTGAAAAGGCATAGGATATATATGATCATTTCCTATAACGAGTTCCATTCGTTGACATAAATTAGTTGATGTACAAGTGCAAAATTTAGATATTGATAATTGATTATTGTACAATTAATATGAGGAGAAGATGATGTTAGAATTGCAATCGTTTAGATGTGATAGATGATCATCAATAGAAAATAATTTCGAATAAAGTATTGAACAAGCAGTATATTCATTTCAATTATACGTAAGAAACTAGTTCTTCTCTTCCAACCAAAATTCCGTATAAAATGAATTGAGATCAATCGGTTGTTCAGTGAGGACGTATGAGTCAAATTGAAAGTTTGCATTCGAAATGTTTGATCTCTTGCAATAATCGTGACCAAGCGAAACCATCAGTCATATCGGTATTCAAATCATCGTCAATTACTATTAGATGAGCTAATCGTGAAAATGACAAGAGGATATTTTTCATTCGTCTCCATGATATAGACCAGAATTCCATTCGTTATTAGGAAAATGAATGACAAGTAGACTCAATAAATTTATTATAACATCTTCTAAATGTAAATATTCAATAGAAGATGATGCGGCGACTGGATTTTGATGACGAATTATTACGATCTTATTTGAATAGTTACTCATTTTGAGAGAAAGATGTTTCAATGATGACAAGTAGAAAAGTAGTTCACTTACGAGGGAAGGTCCCGAGGTGTTTAACGAGTTTAGAGCCCATATTTTGGCCATAAGAAGACATCGATAAGATATGAAAAACCCCAAAAGGATACGTTCCCTTAGGCCTTCCTTCCAGAATTATAGCTGTTTTAGTATAATTTCAGTCTATAGCTCGATATGCACCAACTAGGGATGCACCGGTGGCGGTGATAAACCGTTGCACCGTCCACCGCTCTCACCGCACTAACGGTGCACCGTATCACCGGTGCACCGTACTACCGTTTTAATCGTGACACCGGTGCACCGGCCACCGGCACACCGGTATACGGTGCACCGTATATGCACCGGTCCAGATACAGTGCGATAAGTGTAACAGTCCACAAATAATTGTTACAAAAAGATTAGGCATGCACCGAGCCCGAGCTTCCCGGGCTCGGCCATTTCCGGGCTCGGCCATTGCCGGGCTCAGTCGTTCCCGGGCTCGACCATTCCCGGGCTTCGGTCGTTCCCGGACTCGGTCATTCCGGTACCGGGATTCCCGGGAATTTGAAGCACTATACTATAGAGGTATCCTTGGTTCCTCAACTACTTTATTATGTGGATACTCTTAGGTCTTCACCTACCATACTATGAGAGTACCGTTAGGTCCTCGACTTAGCCATGGCACCATACATTTACTTTACTAGTAACTAAGTCCCTATCGTAAAATACTGATCGCTGCGTGAGCTTTTCTATTAGTCGAAAAATGGACCAATCAGGTTGCAGGAAAGTGTAATTCGCTTATTTCCTTGGTAGCCGTGGAAGATTCTACGAGGACTTTTGTAGAGCATCCTCGATAACCTCAAATTGGCCAGCATAACCCTATGATGCGTCCCTATCTTGATGGTGAAACAACGCCTCGAAATCTGATTGGCTAAAACTCTTTTATAACAGTCAATCAAATTTCGAGACGTTTTTTCCCCATGAAGATAAAGACGGAACATAGGGTTATTCGGACCAACTTGAGGTTATCAAGGGTGCTCTACAAAAGTTCTCATAGAATCTTCCATGGTTACAAAGAAAATAAGCGAGTTACAATTTTTTGCAAGCTGATTGGCTGAAAATCTTTTATTCCGGCCAATCAGATTTTGAGGCGGTTTTTCCCCATGAAAATAAAGACGGAACATAGGGTTATCCGGGTTAATTTGGGGTTATCGAGGGTGCTCTACAAAAGTCCTCATAGAATCTTCCATGGTTACAAATAAAATAAGCGAGTAACAATTTGCTGCCATCTGATTGGACCGTTTTTCGACTTATAGAAAAACGGAAGCAGTCAACAGCATTTTAGAATAGGTACTTAGTCACTAGTAAAGTCAATATATGATGCCATCCCTAAGCCGAGGACCTAATGGCACCTCTACAGTATAGTACTTGAGAACCCAAGGGTACCTCTATAGTATAGTACTTAAATTCCCGGGAATCCCGGTACCGGAATGACCGAGTCCGGGGAATGGCCAAACCCGGGATTCCCGGTTTATTCCCGGGCTCGGTGCATGCCTATTCACATTGTAGCAGTAATTAACTAAAAATTGACCGGTGCACCGCTGCCACCGTTCCACTGTACTACGGTGCACCGCCCATCAGTCTCACCGTACCATACGGTGTCACCGTTCACCGGTGCACCGTAGTATGCGGTGCACCGTTCACCGGTTCACCGTACCATCCGGTGCACCGGGGGACGGTGCACCGGTAGTGCGGTGAACCGTCACCGGTGCATCCCTAGCACCAACAAATCGAATGACATTATTTCGAGCTGAAATTTAGCCCACATATAGCTATGCTTATGATTAGAATGTACTGAAAATTTCAGCTCAAAATAATATTCCCTTCACGAGATATTGAATTCACAAGATTAATTCTTATTCTATGAAAGAAGCGCGACGCTCATGTTTTTTTGAGAATTCAATATCTCGTGAAGGAAATATTCTTTTGAGCTGAAATTTTCAGTGCATTCTAGTCATAAGCATAGCTATATGTGGGCTAAATTTCAACTCGAAATAATGTCATTCGATTTGTTGGTGCACATCGAGCTATAGACTGAAATTATACTAAAACAGCTATAATTCTGGAAGGAAGGCCTAAGGGAACGTATCCTTTTGGGGTTTTTCATATCTTATCGATGTCTTCTTATGGCCAAAATATGGGCTCTAAACTCGTTACACACCTCGGGACCTTCCCTCGTTAGAACAATCGATGTTGTCATTCGATTTGCACATATTATACTAGGATGAACTAAAATGGATGGAATGCTTTACGATGAATGAATCGAGAGAAGAAAAGAGCATTTTTCACAGATGTTATCGGATCGCTCTTATCGAACAGTGTTAATGATTGAACTTGAGAGATCGAACGAAGCAGTTGAGTACAGATGCAATCAAATTGATTCTTATTCACCGATAAAACCATGGAAATAAAGTCTACTTGGAAACGAGAATATGTTAAACAAACAGAACGAAGATATTTATTGACTAAAGACATTGATAAGAAAATATTAAACGTAGAAACATCATCGAGAATTTGATGAATTAATTCCACAGGCAACAGAGATAAGTGTTGATTGGAGTGTTACATCATAGAAATGATTAATTTAAAAGTCACATGATGAAGTAAACAAATGAATGATGATATTCAATCAAACAAAGCAAAAAAAAGAACGAGAAGGATTAGTGATCATAACGCATACAAATCATGAATGAGTGTTTTTTTAATAAAAAATTTCATCGACGATCGTTTATTTGAGCTGTTTCAGAAGAATATTTTCTTCATTCGATAGTCAAATTCATTTTTACTACACGTAGGAAAGGCGTTCATTTATGTTTCCAATCGCCCAAGATGTGTATTCTAGCAATTATTACATTCATCAACTTAACAATGACTTTATCGGAGTAGTGGTAGTTTGTTTGACCTCACCTAAATCAAATACTTTCTCATTCGAAAGTTCATGAAAAATGACTACGAAAACCAAAATATTAGCTCATTCTGATATATTGATCAAAAGTTATCTAGATCTAATTTGCTCGGTATTTTCTGAATGCATTTTTTCCGAGAAGTTTTTTATGAAAAACAAAAAAATTTGAAAGAAAAGAGTACACAGTTTTAGTATTGAAATTTCATTGCAGAGTAGATATATGATAACAAACACAGAGATTCCAAGCTGAATTTTGGATATGTTGTGGTCCTGATCGCGGCGCATCTTTTCGTATGTTTGTTTTTGAAAAATAACTCGATCCGCTCATAAAACTTTTGGTTACAAAGATTTGAATCATGTGAAATCAAGGAATTTATTCACGAATGAATAGAAAATATCATTATTTGTTTAGTTTCAAGTTTTATAATCGAAGAGGCACTACGGAAATCGATTATTTGATATCCAGATGTTCATTGATATGTTTATCAAATCTTTTGAATTTGAAGAAAAATAAATGAATATTATTTTATCTTTGTTAGTGTAATATGTGAATTAATAAGATATTTATTCAAATATTTGCTTTTTCTTACAAAAGATAAATGTGATGAATACAACAAAAACAAAGAATTGAATATGTGAAGTATTTCTTCGACAGAAGTATCAAAGCCATAATATAATAGAATTCCAAGGGTCACTCTTGGATTCATAGTGAAAATTATTCAGTTCTGTATTTTGTTCAATCCATTGACGTGTTATAAATTGCTTATTATTGACTCGATATGGTTGTCTAATGATTAGATTTGTTAATATCATTTTCATTTTATTCATAAGTTGTGATAAATCTTTAATAGATGATAAATAAATGTCGAGTTGTTTTAAATGTGGAAATGAATGACAAAGTACATCAATATCATCTGAAGATAAGATATCAAATCCACCAACGTGTGCATCTCCAATCTTTAAGTCAACAATATGAGGCCATTGATAAAGAAACAAATAACTAAGATTAGCAAAAACTCTCAGCGGACGTATACGAGACAAACTACGTAAAAATTCGATATATTCATCGGATGATTTTTTACTCCACATGGAAGAAATGGTACAGTTTATGATTTGTGATGTATCAATGCAGGTGATTAGATCGTTGAATGTCGTACTTTGTGATAAGTACAACTCGTTGATATGTTTGTATCGATTTAAATGAGAATATTTTAAATATCGATCATTAATTGTTAAAGAATGAATGTGTGAAAATGAATCTAATTCTGATGCAGTTGTTTCTGATAAGAGTGTTCCTAAAATTTCATGTGGTGGATGAATGATAAGAGAAGAAGGATTCGAATAGAGCATTGAATCATCACTAGGACATGAACTTCGATCATAAGTTACAAACCATTTTTTCTCTTCAACCAAAAATTTTGTACGAAATGAATGAAGATTGAATGGGACTTGTTCGAAGGCAAATTGAGAAAAATTAAATTTAAACTGGAAATTTTTTATCTCTTGTAACAATCGTTCCCATTTAAAACCATTCGCTATATCACTATTGACATTATCAGCAATTATTTCCAAATAAACAAGTCGTGGATATGACGAAATTAAATTTTCCATTTTTTTCCAAGTAATAGCCCAGAATTTAATTCGTAATTGTTGCAAATATGTTAGAGGAGGATAAATTAGATCTAATTTTAATCTTAAGGTCTCAAATTTACATTCAAGAGTATGAAGCATAGGTGTAACTGGAAGAAGACTGAATAAATCAATGGATACATCTTCGACATGCAAATATTGAATAGAAGATAATATGGAGGAATTTGGAGAACGAATTTTTAAATTACTCTCGCGAACATAATCCATTTTGACAGAAAGACGTTGAAGTAACGGTGAAAGAAAAATGAATTCACTTAAAATATCGGATGCATCTTCTAAATATACAGATCGTCTACAACTAAACGAGCACACATAAATGGAGAATGTCATAATGAGTGGTGGAAGTCGAGTTTTGAATAAACACCATGTATTATATTCGATTCGATGGTATAAGTATACTTTACGTAAACACCTTTGTTTTTGCGACTTTTTAACTTCTAGAGTTTTCTGATGCGTAGAAAACGATAAAACAATCAAAAAAACTCGGCGGTCATTCATCTGGATCCCATTTGAGATAATTGGAAGTGCCAAAAGTGCTTGGTCCCTTAATTAATTTTTATCTTATTTACAATCTTTCGACACAAGCTTGTGTCATCATCAGGCAAAAAATGAAAAGATTGCAAAAAAAATGATATATATGTTTAGTTCAAAGTTCAATGATTCATTATTTGTTAGATAATGATCCATTGAAAATACGGACGTATTGAATGGAATATTAGATAATGAATCATTGAATTTTGAACTATATATATATATATATCATTTTTTTGTGATCTTTTCATTCTTTGCCTGTTGATGACACATATGCCACTCAATATTCGATCAATTCTCGATGTGTGTAACGAGAAGGAAGCGCTCGTCCAGCAATTGGAACAGTGGAATCTGATTCCTGAGGAAGGAAACTACATGTGTCCTAAATGTTCTGGTCCGCTTCGACTTGGTGTGTGTTCTTCTGAGTAAGTCATTGATTATTTTTTGTTTGTATTTTTTAATGATATCTTTGTTATAGTGTTGATGGATTTCGATGGAGCTGTCACAATTTGATTAAAAGTGAGGGTGGGATTGGAAAGAAGAAAAAGAAGAAGGGGACAAAGAGATGTACTTTTCAAGCTCGATTTCGGAAAGGAACGTTCTTCGCTCGCTCTCACTTATTGATTTGGCAAATCTTGGTCTTCGTGAATTTGTGGGTCATGAATGTTGGTCTGAATGTTATTGGTATGTAATAATTGCAGATTTGATTCTTTTGTTTTGCGTAGTTTAACTATTTGTACTTTAGGATTTCAAGTGGAGATTTCGAAACGAACTGCTGTGGATTGGGCTTCTTTTTGTCGTGAAGTGGTTTATGATGCTCTCATTCTCAATAAGCAAAAGCTCGGTGGATCTGGAGTTGAAGTGGAGATTGATGAGTCCAAATTTGGACGCAGGAAGTATTACAGAGGCCATCGAGTCGAAGGTCAATGGGTGTTTGGGATGTTTGAACGAGGAACTGGCCGTATTGTGATGGTTACAGTTGAGAAAAGGTTTGTTTTATTTTAGAGACTGATAAATTAGTGTGAATTAGAAGTCCTAAAATGTTAAGTTGTTAACATTTTAGAGACAGAGCGACATTGATTCCTATGATCAAGGACTGGATCCTCCCAGGTACAACTATTATCTCCGATTGTTGGAAATCATACGACAGTTTGGAAGATGAAGGCTACGAACATCTGAAGGTTAATCATTCGGTGACTTTCAAGGATCCTGAAACTGGTGCATGCATCAATTCCATCGAAAGCTCCTGGAGACACGCAAAAGTCATCATGCCACAATATCATCGCAAAAAGGACTTTTTTCCATCTCATTTGGCCAAATACATGTTTATGAAGCGTTGTCGCGCATTGGATTTGGATCCCACAGTTGAGTTTTTTCGAATGGCCGATCAACTCTATGATCCGACACGCAATGAAGAAGACGAGGTCCTTCAGGACTATGAAATTGAGAATGAAGAAGCAGAGGATAATGAATTCAATTGATGTTTTTTTCGGATGTGTATTTGTTATTGTGTTTGAATAAATTGATTTCTTATTTATGACTATGTATTACTGGATCGGTCCCGTGGGATAAAATGGAATCCAGATGGATGACCGCCGGGTTTTTTTGGTTGTCTTATCGTTCTCGATTCATAATAAAACCGTAGAGGTGAAGTAATAGCAAAAGCAAAGATGTTTACGTAAAGTAAACTTGTTCCATATTCGATATATGTTAAAGTCAATGAACGAAGATTTGGAAATATTGTATCATTGATATGTTGAATCGAGAAAAGAAAAGAGCATTTTTTAGTGATACCATCGGATCGTTTTCATCGAATAGTGTCAATGATTGAACTTGAGACGTTGAATAAAGTAGTTGTCGACAAATAATATCAAATTGATTTTTATCTATCGATGAATCCATACAATTCAAATTCAATTGAAAGCGAGGATAAGACAAAGAAATCAAACGAAGACGTTTATTAACGAAACATACAGATGAAAGAATATCAACTGGTGGAACATTGTCGAGAATTTTAAAAATTAATTCGACAGGCAATATTCTCAGATAGTTGGACATATTTTTCTTTTCAGATTATGTCAATTGCTATTTATTTTTGTTCTATAAATACGGACTAATAGAAACAATACCCGGCCTATTCGCTTATTTCTTTCTATATATTGATCGTAGCTATTATTTGATAACTTCATTGTAAATCTCTCTTGACATAAACATCTTTTCGATAGACTCAAATCAATTATCGATATTGTCTTTCATACAAAAAAAACGAACTAAGAGAGATTTTACTTTACTGAGAAAATTCATTGATGTTTTTAATAAAAAATAATAAACGAACCGCAACGATACGATTATGTTGGTGATGCTTTAACCAAGCTGTATATCTATTTCAACACCGATCCATCTAATCTTGAATGTTTATCTTTCAACGCCCGTTTCTAAAATTTCACCTAATTTTTGGTACTGAATCGACAATTATACCTTAGCAATAACCGAGCTATCAATTTTGCAAATATATAATATCCTAACTTGATATGTCAAAAATAGAAGAAAATATTCATTTTGAATAGGGAGAAAACTTTTGCCGAGCACTCTCATAAGATATTGGAATCAATTAACTCTATCTGATTCTTGGTAAGAAATTTGACTGAAATGTTTAATAAATATTTCATTTATTCTTCTTCTTCTTTATTCTCGATGACTATGTATATCCTGAAAGATATCTATCCCGTCAAATCAAATAATCGACGAAAGACAAATCGTGATTGTCTAGCATACAAAACAAATTCATTTTCTAACACATGAACCAAATTTCATCATTTAAAAGTAGATCAAAGTTGATGTTTAACTTGAGAAATATTCTTTTCTTGGATATAATCATATCTTCGACAATTAACAAGAACCAAAGCACGAAAAGAAGAAGAAGTATCACGAAAAAAATCTTCCATTAAAAGTAGATGTAAAACGTAAGAGTTTGATAAATTGATCAAAACACAAATTACTATCATTGATAATTATTTTCTTTCAGCTGTGTTAAACAAACTATTTGATTATCAAACCAATCCTTATCTATATGTAAAGAATATTTCAAAGTAAGTACAGCAGCATCAGAAAACAAAATTGAATTATATTTTTATCTGATAGATGAACATGATGATTGATAATAATCATTATTAAATGCAAAATTGGTACATGAATTGAAATAAATTGTTCTCATCGAGTAACATTTTAGATATTCATGATCATCACTTGTTGTTGTTGTTAGACGTCAAACTTCAAGTCGATGAAATCGATTTTGAATTAAGAATTGGAAATTTTGAAAATTGATATGATATAATTGAAGTGAAAGATCTGTTCAATTATTGAATGTTAGTGGAGAAATATTTATTCGTAAATCATAACAGAAATGAAGATCATTATGAGATAAATAATGAAGTTGTGGAACATACGATAGAAGAGAATTTAGTTGAGTTAACTGACAATTGGTTTTAATCACAACAAAGATGTTCAATAGAACTAAATTGATTTGTAGACAAAGGTAAACAATCGATATTTGACAATATTTTAATACAGATAATTGAAATATTCGATGATAAACTTTGGTTTTATTTAGAAGATTTATGATTACTAATCGATAATGAAGGAAGTTTTAGTATAAGGAAATTAAACATTGAAGTAGATCGTTCAAGATGAATTGAATCGATGGTTATTAAGAACAAGAATTTCAAGTTGAGTCAATTTCGAAAGGTTGATGATATCAATAGTAAATGGATTTGATGAATAAATTAATTTAATTCGTTCTTTATTAGAATTAATATATTGTTCATTGTAACGTTCAAATACTGATTTAGACATGGATGAAATATTGACACACAAAGGAAGATACGAATAAATAACTAGATTTTGAAATCGTATATTAAGATTAGAAAAAACTTTGTAAACTTAATCATAGATATCAAATATTTCATAAATTATTTCATTCGGAAGATCTTCGAAATGTGTCAGCTTCATTCGTGAAGGAGGGGGGACCCTTTGTCCACGAAACGGCCTAAATGATTATCCT
>JAJEKB010019982.1:125383-176724 GCA_022393335.1 Macrotrachela quadricornifera
TCCCCCCTCCTTTGATATTCGCTAGAAATCTCAAACTTATTGTTATTTTGCTAAATACTATTTCAGTTTTCTTCGTACACCGATATGATTCATCAATATATACATGATGTGGTACATTTGAAAAAAGAGGTCGTTAGATACTTCACATGCTTACTGGTGTAATTCTTGTTCCTCGCTTGTTCATTATTGTTTTTGTGGATATATTTTGTATTTCATTCTTATATTATATCTGCTCATAGCAAGATGAAGTTCGAATTATTACCAAATGAAATTTTACTTGATTTATTCGATTATTTTGATAGTATTGATCTTCTTCGTGCATTTTTTAATCTTAATTCTCGATTAAATATTCTTCTTTATAATCGTTTTCAAAATTATCGTTTTAACTTTAATTCTGTGTCGAAAGGTAATTTTGATCTGATCTGTCAACAACATCTACCATTGATTTCTGATCGAATTCTTGCTCTTTCTCTTTCTGATTCTAATCAGACTCCAGATGAAATTAATCAATTTTTTTCATATGTATCATCACTTAATCAATTTCTTCACTTACGATCATTTTCATTTACTGATTTTCGTTCACAAGCAACACTAATGAAAATCTTCGATCAATGTCAACATCTTCCTAATCTTAAACATTTAACCCTTAAATCTGATTTCTTTGAAGATAATCAACCTGATTTCCAGTTAATTATCAACAGTGTTTGGAGTTTACCAACACTCATTTATTGGAAGTTTAATATTGGTATAAGCCTAGATCATTTTCCAAGACCAACTAAAATTTCCACATCATTGGAATGGATATCTATAGATGGATATCAATTTTATCTAACTAGTCTCAATGAATTATTTCAATCTACACCTAATCTTAAACGTCTTGATGTAGATATTAGTGTATGTAAATCTGATAACTATACACTACCACACACTCTTTCAACATTAACTGATTTGAAACTAAATGTAAAATTATATGACATGTCTAGCACAGTGGTGATGAGAATATTGTTCGAAATTATGCCTAATTTATATCGTTTGGATATTACTTTACAGGATGGTTTATTCAATGGTGATCAATGGGAAGAAATCATTTGTAATTATTTAACTAAACTTCAAGTATTTCGACTGAAGATGAAAATGGAAATTTTGAACTCCTATCAATCTACAGACGAATATATTGATCAACTTATTCGAACATTTCAAAGTCCATTTTGGATTAAAGAACATCAATGGTTTGTTCGATGTTTTATACAAGATACTTTTATACATCTTTGTTCTCTATCTAAAACATTTTATTATTTCGAAGGTAAGTTACCTCATTCATTTAAATCAACCTATCCAAATGACAATGATCAAAACTTGTACAACGATATCAATGTTATTTGTGATGAGACATTTTTTGATCAATTAATACCATGTCATATTCGTCTGACTAATATTAAGAGTCTTTGTATAAAACTGCCTATTAATGATCAGTTTTGGTCTATTGTTTCAAGTTTGAATCGATTGAATTCACTTTCAGTATTATCTTATATTGATACTTGTCATACTCAATTACAGAATTTACTCGATCAAGCACCTAATCTTCATTATCTTGATATTCGTCAAGATGAAGTATTCTCTCTCTCTACATCAATATTTCAATACAGAAACAAATCAGTCTATCAACTTGATTTACACAGTTATAATTATAGTTTCAATGAAGAAGAATGTATTCAATTATGTCGATCACCATTAGCTGTTCAATGTGAAGTTCTTTCTATTGTAGTTACTGATCGTCAATGTATTGTTTATCTTATCGAAAATATAAACAATCTTCGATCATTACAAATTCAATGTGAAGATAATATAGATATGGAGACTAATTATCAATTGATTCAATGGTTAAAAAATCGTTTATCTTCAATGTGTTCAATTACGAATAATTCATATAGAATCAATGGTATTCTTATATGGCTTTAATCGAAATAAGTAGAAAATAGACGAGTGTCAATGATTTCAATTTTTGAAGTTTTCTGGAAGAAACTTCAATACAAATCTGCAGAAGAATGTTTCAGTAGACTCAAAGTTTGTAACGGGTCTATAGGATCGTAATTTACTTGGAAATAAAAGGTTTTGACAGAAATTTCGATGATTTCGCTTCATTCTATCATTTGTTCGAAAAGAAAAGCTTTTCTATATTCAATTCATTAAATTTTCCTATGGTCTATTGATTTTAAAAACGAATGACTTCAGTAAATATTAACACAAATAAAGCTATGCAAATAGAAGTAGAATTAATATATTGAAGAAAGAAGCTATTTACTTATGCATGAAGTTTATTCGAGTAGTTTTCATGGACTATCAAGCAAAAAATCATTGTATTCATTTGGTGCTGTTTCTTTTAAAGTTAGCATTTTAATTTGAATATTATCGAAAAAACTCTAATTAAGCTTGAATATCGCTAGGAAGGATTGTTGAAGATGATATGGATGACTACGACGGTGATGGTGATGTTGACGAGATTGAATCTGTTATAACACCGCTTGGTAGAACTACAGCATATTGTCTAAAGAAGAAAAAAAAAGTATTTCAATAATATGTAGATCAATTTTCTTTAATTTACTGTTTTGCTTGAATGAGAGTCTTTGTAAACGATGGAGGTTTTTGACAAATAACAGTTGCTGTTCGATTACAAGGAATTTCATCACATCGAATCGATGGGAAATCATTCGATCTTAATTGAATATATGCACAACCGATTTGTTGTTTTTTTAATAGAGCTTTTTCTCGACTTGTCAAACTTGATGATGTCATTAATGCTTCAAAACGATCATGAAATGATTTTTCACATAAATCATAAATAGCATTAGAATCAGGTATCATTCGAAGATCTTTTTTATCGGTAACATTCTGTTGTATAACTGTACGATTTTGAATATCATAAGAAACTCCAACATGAGCAAAACCCGATGAAACATATGTTTTCTCTCGTTGAAATAATACCTTAATATATTGTAAAGTAACGGATTTTTCCGGAACGAAGAGAGCAGCATTATCTTTTAAACATTCAGCTTTTGCTGCAGTCCAATCGACTTCATGAAAAGAGATTTTATAACAATTGTCATCAATAAAATGATATCTATCTTTTCCATCACCACATGAATATTCCGAATTGATAGCTATTGTGATTTCTGCCGGATTATCTTTATCTATAGATGATACTAATGTTGGTTGTGGTTCAATATGTCGATCGACACAAACTGGTATTGCAGAATTTTTGATACACTCATTTGATTGTGTAATACATCGAACATGAGTGAGTTGTTGATCTTGAACAGTTGGTACATATTGTATCGTAATACAATTAACATCATTTTCTATTAATTCATTTGTACATTGTTGAATTAATCGTTGCGAAAGAGTTTTATTATCAGGAAGATCTGTGGCACGATCTATCCAATAATGTCGAGTATCATTAACATATTTAAATTTATAAACAAGTATTAATTGTTGCATTAAACGAGTATTTAAGATTGATTCAGGGAGTATATCTTGAATTTCGAGTATATTATTGATTTTACCTAATGTACTACCAATTGATTAACAATAATCTTTTGCCGATTGAAGAGAAGTTGTTTTCGCAGCAAAACGACTATAGACACATTGTTCATCATTTTCTGCTACTTCAAAACCTTTGAAAAAAATGAACAGAAAGATATTAAGTTAAGAAATATAAAATGATTTACCATGTCGACATTTTGGTTTCATTAAATATAAGGAATAAATCGTTGAATTTTCTTTACTTCCACATGAATAAAAATAATTTCCTGTACATTGTTGAGAACAACTTTGTCGAGGAAGAATATCAATATCATTATCTTCATCATTGATTGGATTATTCGTACATAAACATTCATCATTATTAATTAATGCATATTTTTGTCCATATTTCAAACATAATTCAACACAATATCGAGGATGTACTATTGAATCAGTAAAGGAAAATTGATAGGTAGTTGATTGATTAAATCGATTTAAACGGATACAATTTCCGAATAGATAAGGAGGGAAAGATTCAGCAGGTGTACGTGCAGCTGTATATGTTCGACGAGAATCTAACAGTTGAAAAACAACAACAATATTTTCATTCCCACACATTTCATTTCTATTTCCTAAACATGGTTCTCCACATTTACTCGTTCGATAATGAGGAAAATCATTAGTAATATTTACCGAACTTGGATTTGATCCAACTATACAATAACATTTATTGATATGTAAAATAGCTAATTTGGTTTGTAATTCTTGACAAACAGATAAACATAATTCATGTGTTAAATAATCTGATATAGTGCTGGTAAATCTAATATTTGAGGTTTTTTAAAACAATTATATTGAAAATTTCGAACAATTAATGGATTTGTTTCACAAAGAACATGTTTTGGTTGTAAACAATTTTCTGTTCGACGAGATATTATACGTGGTTTTTCTTCTTCTTCACTAGTTGTTCGTGTTAATATAATACATACATTAGTTTTATTTTCACTCGGTTCAATAACATGAAATTCATTGATGGCTCCATGATCATAATTATTTGCAACGAACGAATCATCATAAAACAAACTACGAATAGTAGATGTTGCTTCTGTTGTCTGTGCATTATCTAGAAAGAAGAATTTACAAGTATGATGAATTTACAATTGAAGTATTTTCTCATACCATGATCAGGATCAGTATCCAAGAGAAAAAATCCTAGTCTAGCTTGCCATTCGGATGTATATTGAACAATTTCTCCACGTGGAGAATCGTTGATTTCATTACCTCCAATAACATCTCCATTCGCATCAATCAACAAGTTTTTTCTTGTATTCAATTGATTTCTTTGAAGAGGTGATGAAGATCCGTCAATATCAATACAACTACTACGTGCTTGTTCAATTGTCTTTCGTTTATCAGATACTCGATAACAACGATCATTTAAATCAAACCAATTTGTTGGACAATATTTAATTGTTGGATTGATTGCAGCAGTAAAAGTTTCATTATTTGGTTCGGAATAACTATTAATAGGATCAGTCACACATAAACGATTTCCATATCGATATGAATAGGATGACGATGAAGTTTGAACTAAACATCCACCTTTAAATAATATTTTACATAAGAATTATAACCATATAAACTTGAAGGTGGTTCGGAAAAATACGAACTCCAATTTCGTGAATATGAATATGATGTCGTCGTCGTATGTATTGCACATTTCCAAGAACTATCAACAACAATATCATCATCGAAATTAACTATCACACTAGTTTCATTTAATTGTAATCGATCAATAACTTGTGTGAATTTATTCCATGAAATACTTCCATCATATGTATAAGCAGTCGATGGAGGTGTACAAGAATTCCATGAATAGTTTTGAATAAATACACATTTTTCTAATTCTCGAATATATATATAATTAATCGGACAACTACCATTTAAATCATATAACATCCAAATATTCGAATTATTTAAAGAACCACATTGAAATGTCATACCATTTTTTCCGCCTACGGATGTATTATTACAATACCGATCACAACGATTATTCGGTAGAATCGTACTATAATGTGCTTGTTCGAAGATATTACTAGATGTTGGTGACATAATACATAAACATTGATCGTTAGATCCATTGAATGCTACATGCAAAGAAAAAACGAATCTATATTCTATTCATTGGAGAAAGACAATCATTCTTTACCTATTGATTTCGTTGAAGGATTTTCATCGAGACATGCTGCCGCACATCTTTCTAATGTATTTAATGATGATCGTACAATTATATTATTAAATTTGACTGTTGCATTTTTATAAATATCTTTAATTTTCCATAATTCACATGAACGAGATACAATTTTATAGTCAAATAAATATCCATGATGCATATAGAAATCTTCTTGAACATAACCTGAATAAGTCGATAATCCTCCACATGTATTACTCGTTGTAACTGATCGTTCGACAGGTTTTGCACATGGAATAGTACAAAGATTATCAACTTGTCGATTATAATGCATTAAACCTCCTCCTGAACATCGACAAATCGTTTTTTGTAGTTAAATTATTGGTGTATCACATAAACGAAAACATAATGTTGGTTCCATAAATAAACTTGTATAATAACTCTCATGAAAAACTTGTGTATAACATCCGACATAACGATAGAAACAATTCGTTGATGGTATTAGAATACCATTAAGCAAACAAATCAATAGAAAGAAACGGTAGATTGATTGTTAAAATCGAATAAATGATTTAAGAACTAAAAGGAATTGATGATGATAAGACAAAATGTAATTTGATCATTGATACGATTATATATAACATTCTTATCTTTTTAATTTGATGTTAAATTCGATCATTTCCTTTTTGATATAACATATGAATCAAGGTAAGAAAATCATCGTTTCTTAAAACGAATGATTCATTTTGGGACAAAAAAATTTCCCTTTTGTATACTATTTTATGTATAAGTAGATACTTGAATTGAAATCTATAGACTTGAAACAATCAATTTTCTTCTTCCTTCCTTGGTAAAAGCATAATATAGAGATTGATCAAACATCTGCGAAAAAGTTCGACAGATGTCTTTGCGATGTAATACACTCCGTCTATCTATTGGTTAATTACGAATGTATATATTTTATCAAGTCTGCTGACTGCACGAAGCGCTGAGTCGACTTATGCACTTTAGTCGCTTGGTCATCATGGTAAATTCTTCTTCTTCTTTTTTTTCTTTTTCTGCTACGCGATAAGTCACGATTCAAGTCAGCCATTCGATCTCGGGCTCAAAGAACTTTTTCGAGATAAGAAAAAGCTTGTCGAGATCGTGAGAATATGGTGAGTGCACATCTGAAATCCGTTTTTCAAAATTCGCTTCCGTACTGGAGCTATAAAGATTCGAAAAAACAACACTAAACTTCTATATATGGTCATAGATTAAATAATTAACAGCTGATATCTTTTATTATTCACGGTACGAGCTCTGTTATATTCTTGAACGAAATCGCGAGTGAATCTTGACAAGGTCCTGTGATGTCAAAACAGAAAAAATCTAAACAGTTTTTCGAATAAATCCTGAACAGGATCCTGTCGATAATTCTACAATTTCAGGATTACGTTCAGAATTAGACATTAATAAGAGTGCTATATAATAACCTGTAAAGATCTTTATCGAATCCTTTTAATTTTTTGTAAAGACTGACAAGGTGAAATACTGTTTTGATAGAGGTGGTGGTACATGTTCTTGAATAGTTTTGATCAAGATCGTGAATGAAACTTTACAGAATTGGTTGGCTTTCAATCTTGATTAACTGTGGTTCGTATTCCTCGCAGGATCTATATACAAGATTTTTACCTTGATCTTGATAAGAATCGAAAAGAAAATCTAATTAATATCCCATTTTACAATCTTGACAGGATTTTTGATAGGATCTGAAAAAAGTCCTGATATAATCCTGCATTTTGTCATCCGAAGCATATCTGAGCAGGAACTGAGGAAATCCTGAGCACGATTCTATATAATTTCGAAAAATCCTGTAAACAGGAATTACCAGGATCTTGAACTAAATTTGTCAGGATTATTTCAGGATTTCTCAAGAAATGATTAGGATTGAGACTAGGGTACGACCAAAAAAAACATCTGATACTAATAAGTCGATAATAAATAAAACAACAGTAGGGAGTTCAAGGACGCACGATAGACGAATATTGTGAACAATGGAAACATAAAAACGAAGATGACTGATGAGAATAATAAGAAAAAGTAGAAATATCATGTTTGAAACAGACTATTCTGCATATAATTCAATATAAATCTGTTTGTAATAGAATGAGAAAATATAAATGAATTTCTTATTATTTTAGTACATATCGTTGTCGCTTCCTCCTCAAGTTATTCGAAATGACATTGAATTTAGTGATTGTAAATATTTTCTTTACTTACTTTCAAATGAAATGTCGCAAAATTGATAGCTTATTGATTAATCTGTTCACAGCTCTTCTTTATATTAGATGAGGAAAAAAATAATTAATGATAAATGCGTCAAAAAATATTCTGTTGTGTTCTGCGCCAACCGCCAATTGATATGAAATCTCAATAGTTTATATACACAACATCGTCGTATTTACTGGATATATCTTTTCTCTTTCTTCTACTGGGTTTTTTCCCACCAGAAGGGAATATTTTTCTTTGAGTGATATTGTTCGAATAGATTACAGATTTTCTTTGCTCTTTTATATTGTCTTTTCGTCTTCCTTCTTCTAATCCTTCTTTCTTTTTTCTTCTAATAAACATTTGATAAAACAATACAAGTAATATTATTTTTTTTGGTTTGTTGGAGACTACCCTGAAATGCACACTGTTTATCTCTGATTCTCTTTGATCAACATTCATATAGAAGTCATAATAGCTAAACAGTTATTAATTAATTGGAACTAATAGCGAATTTCCTTCTTGAGGATGTGAGTGAATATTATACATACAAACAGACTCAAACCCACACCCCTAGTAGTGAAAGAGTTTTTCAATATATTTTCCTTTAAAATTTCTGTGATCTTGAGAAAACTGAGTCCAATCAAGTTCTTTGATATATTGTTGTAATAGACATATTCCGTCTTCTAACAGAAATGAAAGATCAAGTTTCTACGACATTCCATTACAGAGTTATATCCAAAACTTATGCTCCGCTCGTTCATTTAATTAATTTCATCAGGATCGATTGTGTATATTAGAAAATATCACATGTGCGAACAACAAAATTTATTGCTTTAACAATATTCTGGATCTTATTGATAAGATAAACGATTATTCATTGATTAAGTCCACTGACATGCGTTCAAAGTCATTGATATGTCATGATCAATTAATTATGGAATAGATACTAAATTCATGTATATATATTTTTTCATTAGTTGAATCTGCCAATATGTTTATTTGATCAGAGAAAAGATGAACAAAGAATACAGTTGAATTCGATATCAAAAACGTGATATTATCACATATTGCCATCCAGTTACGACTTGTATCAAATTCTATTTTTGAGGTAATAAATAAGGATTATTGTTTAAAAGTATCTGTTCATTTTATTTCCTTATATTATACTAATATTAAAATGATTAAAACAATCATTAAATACATGAAATTTATCAACACCATCATTGAAAATCTTGATCCTGTAACGTGTTATATTAATTTGTTGTATCATTATTACTGACCGACATTTTATCGATGTGATCTACATTGGAACAAAAATACGATCATCTTTGTGATTCAAATGATTATTATATAACCATGATTTATTTTATAAGCTTTGAATATATTTAATTGAGGCTCCATTCACATCAACAGAGATGAATTCACATTGTTTCGCTGTAATACTTTGCATGTGAACTTGATGAAATGTATTATTACGATCAATCGAATGATGTTTAGAAAAGATAAGATGATTTTCAAACATACAATATAAAACTTAACATATTGACATAGATCAAAGCAGAATTAATGAAGAATTTAATTTTATATGAAAAAAGATGAGTTTTCCATTCGAGTCAATTCGAAAAATGTAACATTACCGATCAATTTTGAATAAGAAAACTTTGAATTAATTATTTTGACAAGTATTTTCAAGAACAGCATTTTTAAAATTAACATTAAGTAAAGTGCGTTGTCAATAGGATATTCTAAAAGTTTCAAACAAGTAAATATTAGGATATTAGGATTAATTGAAATTCCATCTGACAAAAATCCACAGTGATGAAAAGTACCTTGATATCTTAAAGATCAATTATTGTATTAGAAGAAAATAAATGAAACGAACACATCATATAAATTACAATTCACTTCTAAGGATTATAGTAACAATGTTTAGTACGTATTAAACTTTGAGATCTGTCTGACGCAATTTTTGAGCCATCGTACACAAACGTTTGTGTTTCTTCGTTATAGTTATTTCATGTAAACGTTTTGTTTTTCAGTATTCTTATATTTGACACATTCACATTTTCAACTTGACCGGATTCGACATGCTTCTACCTTCTTTAGATGTTTCTTCTTCCACAAATGGAGAAAGATACACTATCTATCAACGAAAATGTTTAACTCACCACGGAAAGATAATTATCTTATTCAATAGATATTTATGCCGATTGACGATGATATTATTCAGTTTTGGTTGATCCACAATTTGATGTGGAATACTTTCAACAGGTATATCATAAATAGCACTTGGACACATTGATTTATCCCATGAAACATTGCCACCGCATCGATTGACAAAAGAAAAAACGAGATGAGAAGTTCGAATTGATCGAAATTTATCGAACAGCAAAGGCAAATATTTCTCGCGGAACTTGTCGACTAATAAATAATTTCCATTTGGAAAATATTTTTTGACTTTTTTTCCGGATAGTTTAATCAAGTGCGACAAGAAACTATAAGGAACGTATAATTAATTGAATATTTGATTTTATTCGTCAAATGCATCTCATTAGCACATTCATCTTCTGAACAAAGTGTTGTTGATAAGTATGTTGTCGCAGCAAATGCTACCTATAACACACGAAATTCAATTGGTGAATTAAAAAAAAGAAGAGAGAACTAATTTTATTCTTTATTTCATCTCCAAGTTTATGATGAATAATTCAAGTAATGATTTCTCATTTAATTTTCACTTGTAAATAATCGTCTTTAATTGATATAAAACATTTTGTTAGTCATTTTGTTAATCATTTACTTGAAATCACATCATGTAGAAGTGCATCGACAAAAGATGAATAACTAATTCTAATCACAAGTTCAATTTGAATCAATGAATTTTTCTAGGAATAAGAAATAATATCGATCTTTTGATGACCCACGAAAAAATTTTTAAGTAAATCCCGCAGTTAGATGCGGTGTCTCTGAAATGACCGCGATTTTATCTTCGGATACCGCGGTATGTGAGATAAACCGCAGTTGACCGCGGTGCATTATACCGAAATAAATTTATATCGCGGTATGCTCGAACGAAACCGCGATGTGCGTACCGTTAAAAGACGCGGTTACAAAAACACCTCGATGAGATGTAGATTAGTCGCGGTATTCGAGAACCGCTACCTTTCACGGTATCATTTACCGAGAATTTCTCAATATCAACCGCGATCTCTATTTATCATGGTAAAGTATATCGTTATTCTAAATAATTTACTCTTATTATATACCTATCTTTTTTACGCACTTTACCCATATTGAGATTTTAGCAGAATCACGATGTATACCAACATAATTAGATTAAAAAATCACTCCGATTGAAATTAAAATTTGTTTTCTTTTATTTGAGATGTACAACACACTATCAACTGATCATCTCAAAAATAAAAGTAAATCTTTTTTTTCACAGCACACCTTAATAAATTCCATATCTATATCAATTGTTCATTTTTAAATGATAATATGAAATAAATTAAAATTAAAAAAAATTGTTTTAAAATTCAGTCTAAAGAAAGCATTTCAGAATCATATTAGATTTGAAAAAACTTAACGTCAAGTTACGATTATATTGAATTAAAAATAGTCATGAATATAAATTAAAAATATCAGTCAGATTTCAGTCAGATGAGTATCTATCAGGAGATAGTTTAAGAAGTTTAGAAGTAAAGATATAGACAAATCGAAATCTACCTTTTTCATTCATACAATCGAGATGTATACATCAAATAGTAGTTCTATAATTTTTCTTTGACATATAGTTCTACATTTGCACTGAATTATAATAGTATTTATAATAATCCAACTATTCAATACCGCACGATGTCGCGGTTTATGCACTACATGTTCTGGTAAAAGTCATTTTTTTCCGGAAAGGAATTTTAAAAAATAAATTGCATTTAAACGTTAATAAACATGGCTATGAACTATAATTAAGATTTTACGAATTAAATTTATTAGTAGTTCATCATCAACGTGAACATTCCAGGAAATTTGATAAAATTCTGAATATAGTAAAAATTACTAGTAACTCTTAGATTTGTATAAATCTACTAGTAAATAAATTATATTAGTCTATGAGAAGTTTTCTTCATTCTTTATCGCATAGACTATCATATTTGATATTAGTATGAACATCATCAGATGGTTCAATGGAATTAGTGGATGGCAATCACATGATAAGAAGTTCAAATCTAACCAAAAGAAAAAAAATAATAAATAGATAGTGGTATTGTATGAGATGATCGCGGTGTTAAATCATCATGGTAAGACCGCGAACATGGAAGATTGAATATCTGAATAGATGTCAGAGATAATATACCATCATATGGTGAATTAATATTTTTTTCAAAAACCGTTAATAACCGCGGTTTGAAGATACTGCTCAAAAGCGCGGTATGAAAAAACCTGATAAACGGTCTGACTTTCGCGGTTGGAAATAACCGCTGAGAAGCGCAATATATAAACCGCGAACGGCCGCGGTATTTGTTGAAAATTTTTTTCGTGGGGAGATGAAACATTTGCTTTTAATATTTTCATCATTGAATCATAATTGATCTGTATGCTTATTTATTTAATATTCATTGAAATTTGTTTATTAATTCATTGTTCATATTTGTCATTATCGATAATTTGATCATCTTGGAAAATTATTTTCTCAAATTAAACAAAACATTTATATCAATGATAGTTTAATATTTACTTATTCAAATACTTCAATTTCTTTACAATGCTAGATTTGATCAATCAAACGAAGTTAATAATACAACTACAACTATGTCCTCATCTGTATTTAATCATTCGATTTGAATTGATCAGGATTCTTCTGCTATACTGAGTGGAACTTTTAACAAATCCATTCAAATCGAATGTTATTTCACGTAAGATAAAAAATGTTCGATGTACAGAGACGTGAAACAACAAGTAAAACGAAACAAAATCTAATCAAAATGGCTTAGAAATGATCAAAATACGATATAAAAATGTCTTCAACTATTTTTCAGAAACACATAATAATTGATTTCGACTTTTTTTGTTTGTGCGGGAAAGCATACAATGTCTCGAGGATAAGTCAAAACCTGTTCATCATCTACTAGATTAGTTTATTTTTGCTAAACAGATAAATGATATTTCTTTCTATAAATAGATTGAAAAATTCCCGATTGGTCTTATATGCGTAAATAGGATTATCGAAGATTCTTTAAAAATGATTCGTACACAAACATCAGCAGATCGGTGCGAATATATTTCCTGTTATCTTCTCCTTCGATACTATATGTGAAGTAAAATCGTATCCTTTCAGTAGAGAGCTTAGCGATGATTACATCGCGTTACTTGTGTTTTATAATCTGAAAGCTTCATGAATAATGTTTTCGTCGTACATATCAACATTTAATTTGAATGAAATTTTGAACAATGGTACCACATTTTTCAAGGTCTCAGAACTTTTTTCCACACCTGTATGTGTCAGTGTCATTTTCAGTATTCAACGCAGTAAAAACCTCTTTTTCAAAGTTAAAATAATTAATTCACATACATCTAAATCAAACTAAGAGCGCGTACCATTTTGAAAAAAAACGTGTAACGCAGCGTTACATTTATTTTTTGATCTTTTTCACGACTAAAAATAATTGAAGAAAAACTTTTATCATCATTAGAAAGCCCACTTGACGGTCTACGAGCTCTGTTCGCCGAACATTACTGTTACAGTCTTATTGAGAATCGAAGAGGAAGATGCTAATTGAAAGCTTAATAGTAATTCTAGTTCGTTTATTTCAAGAGATAACACGATGATATTACTATGTTGTTCATCATTTGGAAATAACATATTTCAATATAGATCAAAAAGAACAGAAGAAGAACAATTCTTCTATATGCTCGCTTACAGTAACAGAAGTAATATTACTCATTTTAAATCTTTAAAGAAAAAAAATAATGTCAAATACAAAAGTTCAATTCAACTATTCGAACATCCAGCAACACTTGCTCTCCCTACCTGATTATTTAGGAACTTCAGAGAGAACATGCTTTGCTTCTATTTCTTTATAGCCATCATTTAGTCGTGCACTCCCTCTCTTAGTAAACATATTATGGTTGCATTAGTATCAATACAAAATCTATTTGTTGCACATCGATTCGATTGACAATGAGAGGAAACCGTACTAATTATATCAAGACTCAATACACTATTTAGGAGATAGAAAAATTGTTTTGTTTCTTCTAATTAATATTGAATTTGATTTTGTTTGTAATTCATTGAAAACTTCATGAATTTTGAAAGAATATCTATGTGAACAATATCGTATAACTTTATATCGATTCGATTTATTGAAAAATAATAAATGTTAATGTTTATTATTGAAAATTATTCTATAATAAATAGTCATACAATCTCTTTATAATAAAACAAACATTTAACCAGATTTTTTTAATCAATATTTGATTGATTCAATTCAGTATTTGTAAAATAAGAAAAACAAAATAAGGAAGTACGATTATATGCATATGCTTCTGAAATTACTTCCTCACTTGTCTTTTGTATTTTATATTATCGAAGGTAAAATATGCATCAAACATGTGACTCATTTTTTCTATACCAAATAATAATTACAAAATAAAAAAATATTATTTTTGTGATATAATCAAAGAGAAAAATCACTAGACTGTGACGTTTTTTTGTGATTTTCGATCATGGGAAAAAACCAAGTCACTGTATAGGTAAAAAAGAAAAAAATATTATCGTTCGATTCATTATTAATACCCATTCTCCAAATCCTACCAGTGAACATCAAGCGAATTCATTCAAAGTAAGAGAAAAACCTCTTTGTTTTTTCTCATTTACTCTCTATTCCAAATCTAATAAAAAGTGACTTCTTCTTTTTTGAAATTGACTCGAAATAGATGAATATTCTCATTAGATTATTTTAGTTTTGCTTTTGATAGTTATTATTTTTCTGTTATACTTCTTCTGAAAGATTAATTTAAAAGGCGTCATGAGACATATTTCTAAAACTTTGTTATTTATATTTTGACTGGTGTTCATCTCGTCTTTCCAAAAATAAAAACTAATAGTTCTATCTTACTTCTAATAAAAATGATGTGATGTCATCCATGATTACTTAAATATTTCTTATATATATTATTCCCGTTTCTAATGTAATATGAATGATCTTGAGTGTCTAATATGCGTCTATATGTATAGGCAACTTGTAAATAAAATTGATTTTGTGCACGAAATCTCGAGGACACATTGAGAGTAAGCTACCAACAAGATATACATAATGATACCTAATCAACATGGCCAGTCTGGTTGATATTTTTTTGCAAAAATTAAATTTACAGTCTTGTATATCCAACTATAGTCCCATTGGTGATGTAGACTAGAGAAAAATTAATCTAATCTGAAAAAGAAATTATATGGAATGCATTCAATGACATATACAAATGAAAACATATCTAGAAAAATTAAAGTTGATATTCTATCAAATAACACTCACTTCTTCCTGTTTTAATAGTCCCATTTTCCTTGAAGCTAACCATCTTCACAGAAAAAATTATGAACAAAAAAACAATCTAAAATAAGTGAGACAATGGCCGTTCAACCAAAAGCAATCTCAGCATCAACAACTTCGAAAGATGCTCATGGTCCTATGCGCAGATGAATCGATATCGAAATAATTGAAAACATTTTTCTTACATGATTGGACGAAAAAATTAATGATCACAATGATGATTGTTGTGATGCACTAACCTAACTGCAGCGAGTAGTGAACAACATTAAGATCTTCACAGATGTTGACCAATGCATTCAATTCATTGAGACCATTCGTAGTAATACAGTCTGTATGATTATAGTTGAATAGTTGAATAGTTGAATAGTTGAATTCAACTTTCGCATATTACATATATGATTCATAATCATTGACATTCAGTAGCAAAAGTGGTGATGGGCTCCGTGAAATGAAATAAAAAATTTATTTTATTTTTATGCTATACTCAGGAATGAGTGTGCATTTCTTTCAACATTCTAGCTAAATCTTCGTCGGCACTACGATCCACCCTAAATTTTGGGATCAACTTCACAAACATCTGATCTAACCGTTACCGTAGTCTCCACCTAACACACCTCGTTTTTGAAAAAAAAATTGTTTCGTGTCTTTTTTCTCCCTCTTCCATATTAAAAAGTTTCTGCACAGAGAGCAACTGATGAACGAAGGGTAAAATTCGATCAGAAAATTTTCCCTTGAATTGTGCCCAATTTTCAATAATTGAAAAGCTTTGAGGTTCACGAAAATACGATCATGTGCTCTTGCTTGAAGAATCATTTGAATTACAGAGTGATTATCAGTTTGTATAAGTGTCCTATGCCATCGATTAGACTTTGATCAGTTTTGTGAAAAACTCCGTTGTATTAGTAATTCTTACTAGTAGTAGAACTTACTACTGAACAAAGTAAAATAGTCCGTGGATTCGGATTCTTCGTCATTGATAACCTACAGCAAAGTGCGATCAAAAGCTATAGAAGCCTAAAAAATAAACAAAAACTCGTTTCTGATTGGCTTGGACAGACAGACAAACTTTAAGCATTTTTAGGCTCCCCATAACTCTTTCTTTCGGAAAAGTGAAGAAACGAACGTCCTTAAAATATGTTCTTTATTTCGAAAATAAAAAAGAGTATTTCTTGTTTACATTTCTGCTGCTCTTTTGGCTGAAGAAGCCCGGATCAAAATCGATGATCAGACAGAAACCCCTGTCACTTGTCGAAGGCGATCGAAGATAGCTTTATTGTCCTTGCCTTGCAAACTTTCAATTGTTTCCGCACCATGAGTGCGATTGTGAATTTCGACAATCGCCGTATTGCGAATGTCTTCGTCACTCATGTGATCTGTACTGTCACGAATACCGGCCGCCTTGAATAAACTTGTGAATGCACCACGTTCCATTATACTGTGCGAAATGCTTGTTGTCGTTGAATGAGTGAGAAAGAAAGAGTATGTACAGTAACAGTCAACTGTGCTGCTTTAAATAAAATCTGTTCGGTGTTGTGAATCATGCGTATGAATCAGAGGAAAAAAAGCCAGAAGAACAGCAAAAAAGCCAAAAGAAGAGGAGAAAAAACCTGATGTCATAGAAGAAATGAGTAATGCGAGTTTTTATTATCATATTTTATCGTCATATCTTATGTTATATTTTTGCGCGAGGTCTTGATAATTTTTGCAATCACCACAGACACTCAACTTTGTAAAACAACATATAAGTCATCTTCACTAACACCCACATCTTCGAGAGATGTTCACTAACACCAACTAACACTCACTTTGTACGAGTTCTAAGAAAAATATACCTCTATGAAAGACCTTGAAATGATCCCTCACCCTACTAACATCCAGAGTCACTCTTAAATTCCATACAAACACTCCAACTTTGTTTTTACTAACACCCAAAGCACTCGTTAATCTATCGAGTGCACTGAAAAACAATCGGTATAAAAAAATGAAATGAGGATTTAAGAGTTTGCAATGACTCATGAACCTTGGAAGGGTTTTGGAAAAGGCTAAAAAACCCCATCAAAAACATTTCGGAGTTCGTCAGCCGACTTCGTCAAAAATCCTTTTTCAAGGGCTTATCTCAACATTTTCGATTTTCGACACTCTCTAACATCCAGCAATTTCATAGTCATTCATCTGTTTTCTGAGACAAAATTCCGATCGCTGAACCATTTCCTTTCTTATTGCAATGCTTGCCTTTTGTGTCCTCTCCTCTCTAGCATATTTGCTTCATGTGTGTGGGCCCAGATTTGTGTTGGTGTAGAAGTCTATTATAGGTACTACACATGTCTTTACATCGCTCTTACATATTTGTGTCTGTTCTACATGCACCGTTTTTATTACGTCATCTTTTCCTCTTTTTTCGTTCTGTTCTTCGTTTTCATCAGTTTTGCTTTTCTCCCTCCAGTCATTCTGGAGTGGGAGAAAAGAAAAAAAAAGGAAAATTTTCCAGTATCAAAGGCTTCTTGTTTTCGTAGTAAAGATGACTCTACCTATACAAAAACATTTCTTCTCTTATTGCTACACTCACGAATAAGTGGAAAAGTTTCCAGTGTAGCATCGATGATGATTCATTGTCTTACATAAGAAAAAAATGAATACAATTCGTTGCAGTCTACACACTGTTAACTATGAAGCGTATTCTCGCTTTCTTTTTCTCTCTTTCTCCTTCAATCACGTATGTTGACTAAGGACATGTTTTTGAGTCAGTCCTACTTCATGCCTCTCCTCTCTTCGTTTCACATTGTTATATTCGGTGCACTCTTTCTCAGCGGTATAGTCTTTTGCATTGTAAAATAAAGAAGGAAACTCCGATTTCAATCCGAGAATACCGTGTGTACTGCAAAAAGTGAAAACATTACATGAGATTTCGAACTTCTATGTGTCAGATTTCACCCATAGCTTGCTCACTCTCCCTCTCTGAAACATTAAAACATTTGTTTTCTTTATTTTCTTTCTAAAGTATACCACTTAGTTCGCAATTCTACGATGATCTCGAGAATCTGATTTTTTTGTGCGTCAGTACTTCATCGTGGTGGGAAAGTGACAGGTACAGAGCATGATTTTCTTCACTTTTCGGTTGGTACTTTTCAGTAGTAAAAGCGTTGTTCTGTTTAGAATTCGATGTTTAGCCTGAATATATGATTTGTGTTTAAAATAATCCTCAACAATTCGTACCGCACTTTGACACAATCAATATGAGATTATAAAAGAAGTACAATTGAAGTACAACAAAGAAGTGCCATTTTTGTAAAAGAAAATAAAGCTTGCGGAACTAACTCCTCGCCGTGTTCTATGAAGCGAAAAGAGGGTATCCGCAGGGCCTAAGGCGTAGTTCCTCAGTGCGATCAAGGATAATTATTTTTTGGACAGATTGATAAAAGTATACATGACATTTCGATTTGACTTCAAGTTTGTCATTTCTATTCAATGAGTATATTTTCTCACATCACTACTCTCATACGAACATTTAAAGAAGAACAATTTCAGAAAACAAGGAGAAAAAGGCGCAAAGAAGGACCGCTACCGAACCTGCCAATGTCAATAGATATCGAACTTAGGCTTTTTCATTGGATAATTAAATATCTAGACACTCAAAACTATTATCTACCTGAGATATTTGTAGATACACTGGTCTCAGGACTCATATTATGTCATACTAGGACACTTTTAAGGCTTTTTTCGCAAAAAAACGGCAACTTAATTAAAAACTAATATCACATTCGGAATCAGCATTAAAAACTGAGCCAACTCATCTATGTTTAAAATTAGCCTGAGAAAAAATTTTCTTTTCAAAAATTGCTGTACGCCTCCTCAAGGATGATCGAGTCGAAAATGACTATTTTTTCGATAACTCAGCTATTTCTTGACGGATCATTCTCATCTACGAACTCGACCTAAATATTAATGAGACGCATTTGTATAAAAAGTTTCATCACAATCGGACAAGTCTATCGAGAGTTATCGGATAAACGGACGGTCGGACGGACACACTGACCGATTCTATAGTGTACTCATACTTTTTGAGTACACAAAAATAAAGGTAGAGTAATAAACTCTTAAAACCGTTTAAAAAGTTTGAGATAAACTTTTTTTCAGCTTTAATCTCGTGTTCAACCCCTTAACAAAGACTTATTTCTAATGAATTCTACAAAAGGTTCCTGATGAGTTGCACATTTTGAAGTCTTAAGTGTTTATCCGGTTCTGAAACCCTTGAAAAATGTTTGTGAATAAAATAACCCTCAGACGTAGTGTTCATAGATTCAAGTGAAAAATCTTTCATCTAACGCTTTTATAGCTGGATAAGCTCAAAAGACTTCAAAATGTACAAATAGTCAGCATTAAAGAGGTTTCTCATTTCCTCACAAAAATATCATGTTTAACAGGACATGCGTTAATAATACTACAAACTGAGAGGGAAGTTTCCCACTAGCACGATGAGTCATCGTTCGCCGTCGTTAACAAAGAACGAAGGAAAAGAACAAAGCTACTGTTACTTTTTTCACTCACTGGATAAGCTGATAGTAGCTTTATTCTTTTCCTTCGTTCTTTGTTGGCAATGATCTGACGATGAGTCAGCACGTTCTGCTGGAAAGTTTTCCTTTTATTAAGAAAGAACAGCAGAATACATGACTCCTGTTTATATATATATATGTACAGTTGTTTGCAAAAAAACTTGCACAATTTTTGTTTACTTCTTAAGACGGTTTTCTCTACTATTATTAGCAATTAAGGACTCGATTTTTTCAGAGATGAACTCCCGACAGATGTAATACAAGTTTGATAAATAGACGTATCATCCTCTTCCATTCCAATATAGATCTATTCACTGATAACGTCAAGCGAGAACTAAAAAAATCGTAAAGTTTCAAACTTGACTTTGGGAATGAGGCGTATACCATCTGATTGTCGCATTCATCACGAAACAAGCATTCAATTGATAACTGCGGCGCCAGAATTTTTGTTTTGCGGTTCAATCCTCAAAATCTTACATTGGTGCACGAAATTTTAAAATCAAGAGTGCTCAGACAACTTCTAGGGGGTTCAGTTCCTTCTTGCCTTCTCGGCACCACCACTGCCTACTGAGAACTGTTTACTACAACGTCAACAAACTAAGAGAAACAGGTCCAATTGAGGATCGATGTGGAAATAGCCGACCACGTGTCTTGAGTGAAACAATGAAAAGAGACCTTGCTCAGTATCTTCGGCATGATAATGGAATCACGTTTAGTGAAAACAAAGGAAATTTATCGAGAAAGCACCCCACACCAATATTCACATGAACGATAAGTCGTCACCTTCGTGAATCTGGTTATTTAAATGCCTTACCGCAATACAACACATGCTAGCACCGGATGAAAAAGAGCGACGTATTCAAAGACGAAACACTATAAAAACAATCATTTTACTAACGCAAGAAAACAAATGAGATTCACTATTTTACATCCGTAAAGATTGAGAAATGCTAGTTTTTCGGGTACAAATATTTTGACATAAGCGAAAGAAAAGGGAACTTATTCGTTTATTACTTTTAGAAGTAAACAAAGGCAAGATTGAATTATGTCGTCGTGTAGTACTCTTCGCGGGCTATCCACCCTCGTGGAAATCAGTTCGAAAAATACTTCTATAGAAGATGATATCCAATACAGAAGTTGTGCAAGTTTTTTTGCAAACAACTGTATATAAATGATCGTTAGTTCTTTCGCGAGTAGAAAATGTACTAATTATAATCTAACTTTTTGTTATTCACAGTTCTGTCACTTATTCTCTTCAAAGACTTACTCATAGTGGTTACTGAAAGATCGTGCAGTATTTTGACAACACGAAATTTTTTTTCTCGTCATATTCAGATATGAGCGACGATCCGAGTATGTAACAGTACTTTGTACCTTGAACATGAACTATGAGAAACTTCTCTTTCCTATAGCTATGCTCGATTGGGCCACCCAAACTTTGGACGAGTTGGAATCTCTATCTGGTACATTGCTCGAACCAGATCTGTTTGAGAATCAGCCTGAATTACTAAAAGAGCTAATGCAATTCGATCCAAACGCAGGTACTATCACATCGACTTTTACACTTGTGATGATCAGGTAACTTTTTTGTTTCTTCACTTATAGTGTTACTAACCGACACTCAGCAGTTGGCTTTAAATGAATACATTAATATTCCGTCGAGAAAATCTTCATGGTCGCAAGGAACTTCATCTGATTCGACTAGTTGCTCTAGTATGCTGTGTGCAAAATTTGAAACTGATAATGGTTTGAGCCGATAAGCCTACCAAGATTTTGCCTCTAGAAATCCGGGTTTGACATAGCAAAAATATCTCTGATTTGTGTAGATGAAACAGTATGTCGCAAAACCTCCAAAGAAAACTTTTCTAGGAGGTTTTCTAGGAGGTGTCCTAGGAAAACTCATGCCGTAACTTGAAAAACTTCTAAAAAACCTCCAAAGAATGTACTCTCACATACCCCACCGCGCGCATTTCGTATGAAAATCTAATCAAATAGTTATCTTATAGGTTTTGAAATATGCTTCTTCGTTGGACACACGAGGAGAATGTTTAGGAACAAAAAAATGTCGCTATGAGAAACCGAGTTTCAAAGGGCAAGATCCCGAAAGACCTATTGTTGCAAACCACTTTGAATTCGACACATTCAGTTATCTAAAATCTACTTAGTTTCAGAAAAAAGCGTTAAACACTTGGGGCCATTCCCTCGGAACTTACCTTTAAATGGTGACATTTTTCTCATTCTCACAGGTGATTACGTTCAAATTAGTTAGCGCCCCGGAAACTCTTTAGGTATTCAACTTTGCCCCTCGAAATGACACGACGAGTTCTAACTTTTTACTTTCAAAGACACCAATAGTGTGCCATTACAACAAGAAACGCATACAGTAACTAATTTGTTACAAGGTCCAACAACAGCTGAGAACTCGAATATGATTGAAATTCTGATTCAACCAAAACCTTTTCATCATGCAAATTATTCATCACGTGGCGAAACAGGATTTCCACGCTATATTCAAGGTGTTCGTTGTACATCGAATAAAGAGACGTACAAGTTTCCAGCAGTTAAAGTAAGATTTCTACATTACTTGCCCCACTTGGTTCCACTTTGTTGCTTTCTTTACGTGTAGCTTTCTCCGAACTGTCTCGTACTAAGTCAAAATTTATTGATTCGTATAACAGCAGTGACAATTGATCATTACTACATCCATCCATATACACTGAGAATATCAGGTGATAATACAGATGATATTTTTTGCAAGGGCAAAAGTGTATTCTGTCGAATTATGCCAAACCAAAATGTGGATTCAAATCATGTAGTAATGTAAGGAAAAGAGCAAGCAAGTTCAAAATAAGTGTTCTTGGCCGTTTTTACTGAAACAAATCTTAGTATGCCCGCCGTAGCAGGCCTGATAAAAGTTGTCCAGAATAGACTGGTGTTCTAAATGTGAAACGACTCTAATGTAGACGGGATTTCTCTGCGGTTCGTTCTCCAAAACAAAGTAGGTCTACTGGAAAAAAGATTTTGGGCGAGCGCGGACACGTTGTACTTTCTGCATTAAGCGTTGTACGTTAAGCAGCATATGCTACTTAATCACTTCAGATTTTGGCTATGTTCTCGAACTGAGTAAGATTTCCCACTTAGTGAGCGTTACTCTGTTTAGTAGGATATGCTAGTTAATGAGCGTGACATCGGTATGTAGTATATACCACCTAGTGTAGGCTATAAACTCGACTACTCTCGTATCTTTTTCAAACATCAAGCATGGTAGTGTAACGACACAGAAAAACGCTTTCTATTGTAGACCTAAAAGTCTAAACGTGAAACTCTTTTTCTGTTGCTAGTACGCTCGACAAAAAACATAGGAAAACGCGACAAAATCACAGAGAGGCGTAAAAACAGATGGAGTGTAGAAAAGGTTCGTATGCTTTATAAAGTGTCACTCCTCGTAAACTCATCAACTGGACAGAGGAGCTCCACCAAAAAATGAGAGTTCAAAAACGTTTTGCGTTGGGTTCAAAGACGGCGCGTCCAAGAGTTTGGTGGAGATATATAACCCCTCCCCTCTTACTCTATATGTCTATCGCGCAGTCACTGTTCGCCCCTAGATCTACACTTTTAGTTCACTGTCAGTTAAGGGTACCCCCCCCCCCTTTTTTTGTTGAAATTTTCAAATAAATTTTTTTTTCGTTTTTATATGTGTGATTGATAGACCATGTGTTGCTCGTTCAATCGTCATTTGAACAACCTCGATTGAACTCGCCGTTCATTTGCTGTGGCATGCTCACCACCGACCATCACCCAAAAAAAAGTTTTCGCGAAAAAATTTCTTTTTTCGCTCAGTAGATTCTCCGTGAAAAGTTGGTCAAGAAACCATAAAAAAATTTCGGCCAACTTCCCTAGTCAGTTTTTTATTTTTCTCAAAAACCAGTTTTTCACTCAAGTACACCAGTTGTGCCAAGGAAAACCCTCCCTTAACTTTGTTCGATCGGGCTGAAAATTTTACCAGCAATGCTTTGGACTATTCCCCAGAGGTGAAATCGGCCGTTTTTATCTTTGACCAACCAATCCGGATTTACAGGGTTTTTGGTGTGCAGTCAGAGGTCTTCAGGGATCTTTTCAGTGTTTCGGTTACTGAAGAAAACGTAAGGGGTATTTTTGGAAACCCTAAATTTTCTCTCTGGGGAGTAGGTATGGCTATCCCCAAAAAATTTTCAGCTCCCACGGACGAAATTGGGTCCAGTTTTTCCCGGCACAATGAAGGAGGGTTAAATAGTGAATTTTTACTAGAACACCAGGAAGACGTGGTAAAAAAAAATTTTCCTCGAACACGTGTCTAATGGATTTCGATTCTCTATCTCTGGTAAAAATTTCAGCTCGATTGGCCCTACCGTTGCTGAGCTCTGAGAAACGTCAAAAAAGAGGGGGGGGGGGGGTACCTTTAAGAAACTGTTGCACAATTACCACCTAGTTGTTTTAGCAAATTGTGTTATGTACCAATTTTTAGGTTTGACAATCTCATGTTCATAAAACTAAAACAAGATCAATTAAGGGAGTATGGAAATTTATACTTATTTGATACAAGTGAGTACATTAATTCTTTCTCTCTATCTCTGAACAGTTGTACGTGTACTAATACATTCTCTACACTCTCCATATAGCCCAGGAATGTCCAAATACAAAAAAACAACCAAAAGAAATGATTGAAGATTACGATCTAAAAAAAACAAAATTAGCATTTTCAATTGTTGATCAAAATACTTATCGGCCTATCGAAACAGTTTTTTCCGATGTTATGGAAGAAAAAGAGAAAAACAAGAATGCTTGTGGCACAGTATCCAAACCAGCAATGCGGCTGCATGCGCGAAAGAGACAACGTTCTAATGCTACTGACAGATCTTCAACATCTGAGTCGGACAATGAAGATGGTGCGTACCCATTTAAGGATTTGAAAAGACACTTGAAGCGACTACAAAAGTGGGCTTGTCGTAAGCTGCTGGTTAAGAACACTGTCAGTGCAAACCGCACGGTCTAAGTGTCAAACTTCTCTTCCCCGTTGTAAGTGTGATTAAGCCAAAAAAATGATTAGTTCGAAACGCACAAAATTTCACACACAGGAAATCGCGACAAAACGACAGAGTTTCAGTGTGTGTCATTCTTCAAATTCTTAATAGGAGTAGGAGTTTCACAAACTAAAAGTGATATTTCTCGAGGTTTGAGGCGTTAAGTCAAGGGTACAGCATACCGGCTGACGTTACATCGAAAACATTGCAGCTTTTTGGAGGACTCACACGCAAAACCAAACACATTGAGACAAGCTCGTAAATTTTCCTCTCACTTTTCAATCTCATCCGATTTTCCGTAGACTAATAGAAAATTGTAACACGCGTTTTCCGAATTATAAATTCGCCGAGATTAAGTGCTTGGTTTTGTGCTCTAACGGAAAAATAATGGAGGCAGGCGTCAGAACCACGTTTCCGTATGTCTGGAAGTACGCACTGAGTACCAGGATCAAAACCGCGTCTTTTAATTCGAAACCGTGTGATAGTAAACGTGAGTATTTTAACTAGACTGAAAAACGAACAATCACATAAGAAAGTTTTGATCTTCTTCACTGTGTGAAAGACTTGCTCGGTATGGTAAGACCGACCGGCCTTTTGCTGCTGCAAAAGAATTTTCAGAACTGCTGTTTTCTTTTCTTTGCCTCGTCGATACCTATATTGCTGTTGATTCATTCTGTGAAACGAACGACTTCAGAGCGATCTATCAAGCTCTTAGCACAGTTTTAGTAACCTGAGAAGCTATTTAAAAAAATTTTAATGGAGATTTTCACCGAATTTACGGGGAAATGGCCGTTTTTGCTGGTTTAAACTGCGGTCTACGGAAATTTTTTACAACAGTCGGTTCGATACGATCTCTTATGTTTTGACCAGTTCCATTTCTTACCTGCTCTTGTGTATAATCTTTCTTTATTGAATCTCTCAAACTTTTTAAGCCTAACCAACATCGTTCTAACTCTGAAAAGATTTTTTTAATCCTCTTAGATGATTGGATACGTGCTTTTGAGGACAACTTTGATCAAAACGATGGCAGAGTTGATCTGAGCAAATGGGTTTTCGAACAAGGTACTAGTGACAACGGCTGGGGAACTCATCAGAAGCAGTTCTACACGCGGAGTGGTGAGAGAAACACTTTCATTGACGACAATGGACATCTAGTGATTGAAGCCAGAAAAGAAAATTATAAAAGTAGTCAATATACATCGGCGAGATTGAGAACGAAACAAGTATTTCGCTACGGTCGACTACAGGCAAGGAAACTGGTTATTTTTCAAGCAAATCATGAGTGTTTATTGCTACTTTATTTCAGTTTTGTGCTAAATTTCCTTCCGCAAAAGGAACATGGTCTTGTATCAGCCTGGTTTGTATTTGTCAACTTTTTGACACACAGGTTGTTGTAGCTAACTCTGAAAATCTTTTTTAGCTTCCAGAAAACCAAACTTACGGCGATGCGATGTGGCCAGATAACGGTGAAGTGAATATGTCACACTTAGGCTATCAGTCGTCTAAAGTTGCCTCATCTGTTGCCACATTCTCCTATAATGCAATGTGGAACAATCTTCCATACAATGCACTTGAAGTACCTGACGCTACAACACACTTTCACGTATACACACGTAAGATTGTTCTCTCGCTCTTTGTCTCTGCTGACTTTGGTAGAATTAATCTCGGTTTGTGAAATCTTTGTAGTTCTGTGGACGCACGATGAGATAAAAATGTTTGTTGGTCCGGATGAAGCTAGGGCACTTCAAAGACGGATTTTTATCCGGATAAAAGAGGAGAAAGACTGGAAAAAGTGGTAAGTAGAGAGTTTATAGAAGAATTTTTACGTCACCAACAGAACAAACTGTTTGTTTCTTTCTTTAAGGCCGTTTGATCAACCATATCAGCTAGTTATTTATCTGGCTGTTGGTGGACAAGTGTAAGTACCATGTTACGCTACTACATCAATCCGATCTAGTTAGCGGAAAGAGCCTCTGGTCGTTTTATGATTAACTGACGATTTTGTACAAAATTGTCGCTTTATTTTTTCTTTCGTTATAGAGCTGGAGTGGAAGGGATTGATGATGATAAATTTCCTCAACAAATGGAGATTAAATGGCTTCGCTTTGATGAAAAAGTGCTGCAAAAAACAGCTTCTTAGCGTTTGCACCGCAATTTGTCATTATAATCGGGAGTAAAACTGTTCTGAATTTTTTCTATGTACTGTTCTTTGGCTCTCTTTTTTTTAAATTTTTAATATCCGTTTCGGTTTTTATCATCAACTTTTTTTTATTGACTCGATGCTGAACTCCATCATGCTATTAATTAGAATCACGAGACAAAAAGTCACACTCTATACTTTATCATGTTTGCGTTGTCGACATAACTCTTCTTTGGATCTAGCATCTCGTCAGTTGCTGAATATTGAGCTTGTCGAAATAAACGAAGCATCTCAGCTGTTTCTGTATGGCAGTGTTCAACTAGACATAATCCAGTTAGAATCTTCTAGATAGGTCGAGTCATTACATAAACTAATTTATTAAAATGAAACGAATGTTTTGTATCTTTCTATTATCGAATAAAATCAAAATTCATACGAAAAAAGATAAATTAAATGAAATATCTTTTGCACAATTTATTAATTTATCATTCGAATACGAAAATTTTTAACTAATAATTGAATTGAATGAGATGAATTTTTAAATTCATATTTATCTAACCATTTTATTTTCTTAGTTTTTCAATAACATTTTCAAGATACTTGTCTATTAATATTTATTTAATTTGTATTCAATTTGAGTTCAATGATGTGTATATCGTCTTAATATCATTTTTCTATTCTTCCAAATGTTCGAATAGATTTTATTGAATTTATTTAAATTCTTTTAGAAGAGATTGAAAATAAAAGAATTGAAATTGATTTTCTTCAACTTTAATCACAAAATTGATAAACATATCGAATAAAGTTCTTTATTCATCCAAATAATTTCTAAATACACTCGTATCTGATGCTCTGCACATATTCTATGAATGTGTGCGAGTGTCCGGATCACAGAAATGATAAGATGATGATATTGAGAATATTAATATGGTTAGATAGAGATGCTTTAGATGCAATATCAGCTAACTATCAAACGATAGTTGATATGTTGAAGAAAATACATGATGATAAATACAAATTGTATAATTCTTCGAACTTGTTCAGAACAGAAATTGAACAAATGTCTAAAATAACGGAACTTATCCTGATTATTTCGGGACAATTTACCGAGATGACTATTCCTAGATTGACTGTATCGTTATTACGAGAACTTTCTTCGATATTTGTACGGATTACCAATGATTAGAAGAAGGAATTCAACCGCCGGACGATGCAATTATCCGAGTTCGTCATTTAAAATCTATATTCATTTTAAAAGAAGATCCCGAAGGATTTCTCTTCGATCAACTAAATATCGAATTATTCAAACATTATCATGTCAATACAAGGAATATCGATTATATTTGAAATGAAAACAAATTATCATTTTAAAAATGTTATCTTTGCTGATATTTCTGAATTACTCTGCTGAGGATATTTTTCGTCCGATTATTCTGAATGCATTCGATGAAAATGAAATTAAAGCTTAATATGAAATCAAATGTTCTGGACAGTATATGTGGTTTAGAAAAACCCCTAAATCTTCTTCTTTCTAATATGAAACATTCTTTTGAAACTTTGCTCGAAGCAGTATGGTGAAATCCGATTCTGTTTGATTTACCAATGAGACGAATAGAAAAATATCAAGGTTATGAATAATACCATTTCGTTAGTTCGAATAATGTTTTTCCTCACATTAAAGAAATGTGTAACATAGTTTCATGATAACAAATATAGTTGTTACAGTGAAAACTAGAGAAGCAGCAAATAAAAGTGAATAAGCTTTAAGTTTAGATGGCTCATGCCATGTCCAACCCCATCCTGACACTGGATAATCACGGTGTCGAAAGCACTTATACTCTTCACCAATCTAAATTTTACAAAAATTATTTAAAATGAATATCAAAAGAATTTTCTTACTTTTTTTCTATTCGCCATTCTTGAAGCCCACGACTTTGAACCATATCGACTGTTTGATTCCAAATTATATTCAGTTTCTTTTGATCGATCATCTTCTTCGTCTAAAATAGTAATCCTCCAAAATGGACTCCACATTGCCTGACCATCTTCATTATATAAAGGTCCTTTAACGCTTGCAAATGTAACTCGACAATGCCGCGTAACATACGTCCTTGACCGTCTTAATATAAAGATTCCTATTCCCAATACTATTCCAGCTACGATATAGAAAACGAACAGTGCATCGCGAGACGGAAGATATTCTTCAAGTTCCATCATTCAAAGATTTGAAATAATGATCAAAATTGGTAGATGATTTTTTTTCTAATCAAGCAAGAAGTAAATAGAAATCGCACGACTATATACAAAAGAAAAACAAGACAAAAACCAATCTATTAACGACAAGGACTTTTGGTGAGAAAAAATGAAAGAGATAACACTATCTACTTTCACTTGTGATAGACTAAGTGAGAAAAAATGAAAGAGATAACACTATCTACTTTCACTTGTGATAGACTAAGTGAGAATGAATACAGAAAAAAATGTTGTTTTTTTATTTTGTGTATTCTTGGTTATATATCTGCCAAATAAATTAAACGCAATAGGCCCTTGTAGTTTTGATTTGGATCTAAAAGGTGTTATCGATCTAAGCAGTGTTGGCCGTGTAGATGGAAAGCCTGCTTGGAAAGATATAACTCCTGAACGCTCCGATGATCACGGTAATTGTTCTTATTAACTGCTTTCATAAATACATAATCTCATTTTTTCTAGTATACTCTTACAATCCATGTCATTCATTCAGCCAAGGCTCATGTATAGATGTTGCTGCATGTCAAAGTATGACAAACTAGTATTGTATTTTTAAATAAAACTTTTTGTAATATCATTTAGCATATGCTACAAATGACAAATTGACTTATTCATTAGGTACTCAAAATAGTTTACAGTGGAAGATTACATCAGAGGATTTACCAACTCTGACCTATAAATCCTCAGAAAGAACATTAAATGTTTATCTACGTTGTTTGAAATCAGGAGAGGCTAATAAGTTGGATGTGCATGGATATGATCCTGTAACATTAGTCTATACTATGACATTATCATCTGAATGCGCATGTTGGAATGGTTGTAAAGGTCAGAAACAAGGTCTACATTATGATCTGTTGCAGTAGTATTCATTTTAGATCATCCTGGTCCAGGTCCTGGTCCTGGTCCTTATTCAAAACCATGCGGACTGAGTGGTGGATCAATCTTTGTCATTATATTGGTAATTGTCGTAGTTATATATTTGCTTGGTTTTATGACTTTCAACAAATTCCAACGACAAGCCACCGGTTTCGACATTCTTCCACATCGCACTCTCTGGATTTCATTACCTGGTTACGCATTAGATGGAGTTAGATTTGTCTTTCGTAAAATTACCGGCAAACAAGCATCTTACACTAGTGTGCCATAGGCATCACTTTCCTCATATTTTCATGCGCAATTATTTTTAACTTTAATTTGTTTCTAAGAAGTATTTCTCTTAATAAGATCGAGAATATGATGCTCTATCTTTGTATATTTGAGATTGAAAAGTTAAAGTCCACTCGTACACTACTAAGAATACGTGAAACATGCGTTCCTTTGCGTGCTATTTCATTTTTTTTGTTAAATATTCATTAACAAATTGACCTGAGTTAATTTCTAGACCGAAACATTTCATTGAAAGCACGGTAAGCAAGATCTGAGATATCTTTGAAAACTTTAAGTCTGCTGCTTTCAATTCCTACAAAAATGAAATGTTCAGTCTATACAGTTAGTCTAAAACATTAAAATTTCTAAAATCTCTCAGCATATGGTTAGAGTTGAAAGCAGCTATATATATATAGGTGGAATAGAATGCATACACACATATTCGTGATAAATTTTCAGACTTATCGAATAAAGATCAAATGAAAAAAACTGTCACTGTTATTCTGTATTGTTAAATATTTTTTGAAAATTCTAAACGCTACGATAATAATTAAAACTGTCATCAAGTGACATCTCGAACTATACAAAATTCTTAGACCTGTTATTCAATATAATCTGGTTTACATCAATTCCTTGATAAAAAAAATTCGATGACATATCCTCTTTCTTGTAGAGAAGAGTCTTGCAAATATAAATTATTTGATTGATTTCTTGATTGTATGTCCGCAGGGTCGGTCTAAAAAACATCTTTTCTCCAATTTTCTTCAAAGGGGTCAAAGGAACATCTTCTTTTCACTTTCTTCCCAGTGATTCAACTCTTTCGAGTGAACCATTCAGAATGTTAAGATTAGGTTAAAAATAGTTAAGTCATAAATATATGTTCGAGGATAAATGTAACACATCGTTTGTTCGTCCCTGATTTTAGCACATCAGATCTCTGAAATAGATGTATTTAGATTTAACAAAGGTAGCGATTGCTTACCAATCGTAAAATAAGATGCATAATGCATAAAGAACTTTTATAAATGATGTTTTCCTACTCTATATTTGTATAGAGACTTCTAACTTGTTCGCCTTTCTTAGTTTTCGCTTGGGGATCATACTATCAGGAAATCCTCAATAGCTTCTGCAGAAAAACTAAAACGAAACGGTTTTGTTTACTAAAAACTAGAGTGGAGGTAGGCAGAATTATTACATAAAATATAGAAACGAATTTTCGTTTAATAATAAAACTATTTTAGAGATAGTTTTGAAAGGAATCTTACATAGTTTATACAATTTTTCGACAGAACTTCACTGATGCTCGTTCGCGAAAGAATGCAGTATCACATAACTTTTTTAACGTAAAAGAGGTATTGGAAACTAAGATAAAAACTATACGATGCCGTCTAAATTTTGAAAATGTTCAGTTTTGAATTAATATATTATAAAATTTTTCTAAATAGTAGATATGTTCATCTATTTTAGAAATCCCTTTCAATGGAAGTATTGTAGAAGCTTATGAAAGATTTCTTTCAATAAAAGCTACTTTCAAAGTAGCAGCTTGTGAGAAAATATCTTGTGGAAAGTTACGTAGGTGACTGATATTAGTTTTTAGTTAATCCTACAGAAGGACTAATGAAATGTCGTTGTTGATAAGAAGATGAAGAACGTTCTCTATTCATCGATTACGAGATTTACTATCTCGATTCTGGAAATCATGAAAGATGAAAGAGTTGAGTAAACTAGTTATATGATCATTATGAATATCAATAACATATAAAGAAAATTCAGTCGAGAGTTTAGCGAATTGCTGCCGACGAGCATTATTTATTGATGAGCTTTGAACGAAGGCTAATGGAGATGAAGGAATATCTCGACATTAACCTTCTACAAATCTGACCCTCTCCTATTCTGAAACTCGATTGAAATATCTATGTTGAACCTATGTGAAACATGCGAATGCAATGCGCTGGCCTTACTTTTAGAATTTTACTACACATAAATAGTTTGTCGATAGTTGAGTGAAATGTTCTCTACGAGAAAGAGCTGAGCGAACGCCCATATGAGCGTTACTTGTGATTATTACAGGTCATTTGAATGGAATAGACAAAATAAACGAAAGTGACATAATCATGTGAAAAATAACATCTTCTCGATTTATCACTCACTTTTATAGATGTCAAACAGGATCAATTGATAATGTGTGTACCTGGTTGTGATGGTACTGGAAAATCTCAATTGACACGTGCAATAGCTGGGTATTTTATAGAAACGACTCGTACGAACAAACTTCGAAAACTCGCTTCAACATCAGTCACCGCTGCTAAAATAGAAGGTATGACAATTCATTCCTTTTTGGGTGATGGACGAAACCGAACGACCAAATCCAAACTTATGAATCGAACCCCATGTAACTCTGAAACGCAGACTAAACGCGTTTAGACGCGTTTAGTCTGCGTTTGAACGCGTCGGATATTTCAAAATATAATGTACCGCGTCCAAACGCATCCAATGACCGCGTTTGAACGCGTTTCTGATAAGATATATACGGAGATGCGTTTATAACACGAACGCGTTTAGCTTATGCGACACATCAAACGCGTTTCGAAGCGTTTCGATTAAGAAAACATGTTTAGACGCGTTTAACAAACGCGTCCTGATGTGTTTGAGCTGAGAAACGCGTTTAGATGCATTTTGAATAGAAACGCGTTTCATTCATTTCTATAGCTGAACGCGTTTTGGTATATTTCTAGTGATGAACGCGTTTTGGTATATTTCTAGTGATGAACGCGTTTTGGTATATTTCTAGTGATAAACGCGTTCAAACGCATCATATCTGTGCCCAAACGCGTTTATGGTAGACACAGTTCTCCATATAGAAGAGCCCAAAATGCGTTTTAATAGATTTTCCTCGCCGAACCGGTCAAATACGCGTCCACACACTTTTTTTAGATAAAAATAACTGCGAGTTTACGAATAACTTTTAGCAATGCTCGAACAAATTTGACAATACCTATTAATTTGACATAATCCCTGAAAAATTTCTATATAATTATGCACCTAATTACTATATAGTTTAGAAAACTTATAGTTGATGTTTTCAAGTATTTTCAAAATGATATTCAATCATTTTGTGGAATGTAATAAAGTTTCAGATAACTAATAATAATTTTAATAGTCTTTCCAAACGAAACCATTACATTTCTTAGATTATGAATTATCTTATATTACAGTATAAGCTTTTAGTTCTGTTCAATTGAAAGCTTTTCTATCAAAGATGTGTTAGTTGAAAAATTAAATTTTTAGACATGGAATAAAACGAAAAATAATGATTATTCAAGAATACGAGTCAAAGTCGAGTAGTCGATGCAAATTATTGTTCCAGAAAATAATAAATAAGAATATCTAAAAATTCACCAAGAAAAATAAAAGTAAGAAGCAGAATTATATAATTATTAGTTTTAGAAATAAAAATATTTTCTGCGAGTTTATTAAACTGTTTTTAATTTCAACGAAATTAATTTATCTTTCTTGAAGAACTGTAACCTATTTTCATTTGTCTTATTTTCTTCAATGAAAAAGTCTACAATTTATCATTCGAAAATTATCAGAAATATAAATTCTTGACTAATATTGAAGAAGATTTATGATATTTTATACATTTAATTTTATTTGAAATAAGTTTTAAAAGACTATCTTATTAAAAGAAAAATCTAACTAACGTATATATATGCCAATATAGTTCATTGGTTCAAGTAAGTAGACTTCTAATCTAGCGTCTTATGTTCTAGCCTCACTGGTCGCACAATCTAAATGTGTCTATAAAAATCAAATAAATGTTATAGAAGATGCCTCGTGCAAGAGGTGATCATAATGTGAAGATGATGATGACGTAGATCGAACCTCTGAGAATGGAATCAAATTTTTTCCAAAAAAATTAAGCGCGTTTAGACGCGTTCATGAATCGAAACGCGTTTGAAGCGTCCAATGTTTCATCTTATTTTTGGATGCGTTCAGACGCGTTCAAGAAAAGAAACGCGTTTAGATGCGTTTTATAAACGCGTCAAGACGCGTCAAATGTTTCAGTTCCGACGCGTTCACTGCGTTTATTGTATGCGTTTTAAACGCGGTTCGGATGCGTTTACAAACGCGTTTAATCCCAAAAAATTTTTACATGGGACAGGGCATATGAAGCTTGAGAATGCATGGCGTTTTGTCGAGTACATTATTTTGGATGAAATGTCAATGGTTGCACTTACCTTATTGGCTCGATTAAACAAACTTGTTGCAACGGCAAAACACTGATCCAATGACAGTGATGGGTGCTATTAACATCATCTTCTTTGGTGATTACATTCAGTACTCACCTGTGTTCGATAAACCTCTTTATCACGACTTTGCGGAAACGACAAACAGTAGCATGAGAAACAACATAAAACTACCTACTGAAAATGGAATTCAGCAAAAAAAGTGCTTGGGCATTGATTCTACATATTAATTGTGTTGTTGTGCTTGAACAACAAATGAGAACAAAAGATTTGACTTACCAACTATTGTTAAATAGAGTGTGCAATGGTGAAGGGACGCAAGAAGACTGGCTTTTACTTCGAACACGTGTTATTGGCTTAGGACTTCACATATCTTTGAATGATCCCTCATGGAATGAGGTATATGAAGTATAAGAACCACTTCAAGAACAACGACCACAACAATCACAGGAACCAAATCAACATGAAGAGGACCTGAAACATCGACAACAAAAATTAAAACAGAATCAAGAACAACTAAAACAACAACAACTAAAACAACAACAACTAAAACTAAAACAAGATCAACAGCAATTAAAATATCTTCTTAAGGAAGATCAGTTAGATCAACAACAACGAAAGCAAAAAGAACAAAAAAATCGAATTGAATAACAACAACGAGACGTTAATCAATTAATCTTTCAAACAATTGATGACATTAAAACGGAAGAGATTGATTAACAGTTGTCTTTTTCGTTTTTCTTCTTTGTATATGACGGTTTATTGGCGTGTTTTCATTCGAAAACATATTTTATTTGATGAAAATTATCTTAACCACGTTTGTCAACTACATATTCACGAAATAAAAGACTATTAATCATTTGATATGAATATTAGATTATTTCGAGGGACGTAATATCTGAATGATCTATAACTACATCTATCATCCATTGCTATTCATGAGTTAACCACAGGCAGTATAATAAATACTGTTTTTGATGATTCGAAAAAGTGACAAAATATCGTTACTAAATGCAGAAGTAATGTGTTGTCATTAGTGGGTAAGGATCGGTGTGAAGCTAGCGTAACGAGCTAGCGCGACGAAACAGAAATTTAGCTAAAAGTTTTTCTTAAAAGCATGTCCGGCCCATAAAAACTAGTTCATTCGATTCAGAATCTAATTCTGCATCGAATGGTGATACTTTCATTTACCGGACATGCTTTAAAAAAGTTTTATCCACACTTTCGTTCTGTTCTCATATAAGAGTTGAAAATCCAGATACAATTTTTTTGAAGCATGTCCGGTAAATGAAAGTATCACCATTCGATTCAGAATTAAATTCTGAATCGAATGAACTAGTTTTTATGGGCCGGACATGCTTTTAAGAAAAACTTTTAGCTAAATTTCTGTTACGTCGCGCTAGCTCGTTACGCTAGCTTCACATCGATTTAGTAAGGTCATATTATTCTTGTGATTGATTATCTATAAATTCTATGTTATGTTTATTTCAATTGAAAAGTACGAATTTTTAATTCTGTACATTGTTGGACTGACACGTGATTGAAGATTAAGTTTCGTATATTAATGACTAAATTCTCAAACGGGCGTATGTCATTTCTTATATATTAAATATTCTAAATGAAATTCAGTGATATACTCAGATTGAACACAAAGATTTTCTAATTTTTCAATTCAAAACGTTCTAATTATGTTTATTCTAAAAATTGCAAATGAGCAAGTGTTGAATTTCATATGGAAAAATCGAATTCTAAAAGCAAGAAAGGTTCATCTATATGGCATTACTATTGAATGGATACCCCAGCAATCTAATTCTAAAGCAATTAAAAACAATTGCAAAAAGATTTCAATGTGCAGTACCAACAGAAGAAAATTATCTGAATGTAAGAAAACTCTTACTAGAAATCTTAACTGATCATCGAAGAAGGAAGGCTAAAATTGATTTCGACGTCAATACTATCTTTCATTTTTCCTTTTGTAAAGGAATGGAAGAGTTCTCAACCCGTTTTCATAAGCTCTGGAAAGATTGCTTCTCAGATACTGCCATTTCAAAGATGAATTCAAGCATTGGTACAAAAAGATTGGATAATCTTCAGGATTATCTCGTAAGAAAGAAACCAAACAGAGCACTACTTAAGATTAATAAACCTCGTACTCATTAAACGGCATAGCATGGTTTATTAATCAGCAGTATATGGACAAGAAGTACTTCGTATTCTCTCGAAAGAGTTTTGTTCTAATCTATATTCAATCCTGGCTTTTGGTTTCTTATTACGGGTTTATTGGTGTTTTCCTGGTGTTTGGGAATGATCAACATCAACCAAGGGCAATTGGTTTTCATTTAACTAACAAATGAACAACGACCAACTACAAAGACCAACTACATTAAGCTGTTCTTTTCTTTTTATTATAATCCAGTAGAGGTCCTTTCGACCCTCAAAAACTGTTAAAAGTGTTGTTGTTAAATTAGTTTTTTGTATCTTTCTGATGAAGTCAGGTTTCAACTTGACAGAAAACGGTTATATCTTGCCGAAAAGAATAACCAACTACTTCATTTTATATATACCCTCATGTCACCTTGGGGTAAATCATTATATAGTCTTATAGCTACATTTAATTGATATTGTATTATATATTTAGGATATACAACAACAAAATCAGCACAATTTTAATTACAAGATGATGGATCAGTTGCTGCTGCTGCTGTTCAAGCATTTGGAGCTGCTTTTGGTGCAAAATATATTCATGGAAATATTGCTGGAGTTATTTATGTTGCGTTAGGTAGTAGTGCTGATTAGACATATGGATCAAATAATATATCTTATAGTTATGGTGCCGAGCTTTGAGATACTGGTAAATATGGATTTTTATTACCAGAAAATCGAATTATTCCAAGTTGTCAAGAAACATTAGTTGGCGAATTAACTTTATTGAAATATATTGAAGAACATGTTTATGCTTAACAGTATATGATTTATCTTTTTATAATTCTAATTAAAATATTAGTTTTTGATATACATGGACAAAAAACGATTGAATTGAAAGATTATAATTATATAACTAACTCATTTAAATCATTCATTTTTTGAGGACATGTTTAAAAATATATAATGCAAGAAATGATAACGACATAGATGAGAAAAGGATGAGAGTGTGGGAATGGATTTGATAGAATGAATATTCACACTCTCACCCATCCTCCATTTATTTTATTCAAAGATACAATTCATCGAGATAGTTTTATAGAGAAAATTTTCATTAGGGTAGTGAAAGTCGTAGAATCCTATGATTATTAGTATCAGCTATATAAAGAAATGTTTCATCTGCATTGATAGTTATTGAATAAGGTGCATTCAGTTCTCGATTTCCACTTCCAGATGTACCATTTGTATTACCAAAGATAGTCACACCAACAGTTCCATTAACCATCCATTTTTGAATTCGATTATTAAATGTATCAGCTACATAAATTGTACCATGTCGTTTAGATACACAAACACCTGCAGGATTGTTAAGTTGATTAGCAGCTGTACCTATTCCATTTCCACCTGCTACAACTGTTAAAATACTTGTATTTAATTGAAATTTGACAATACGATGATTTGATGTATCTGCTATATAAAGAGATTGTTTTTCTTCATCTAAATATATGTGCCGAGATTGACTGAGATCTGCAGATGTTGGTATGATAATGGTATTTGTGTTTGATGTCAGATTACAACGAGTAACTTTATTATAACGTGATGATATATATAAATTCTTCCGACTATCCATTGCTGTACCATAAGTAGACGCATCTGTATATATAGTTTGGTTTGAAGGCCATTTTGAAACACGGCCGCTGCTTGTTAGAGCTTCCGTTACATAGAAATTTGACGAATTTACAGCATAGACACTATTAGGTGAATACGACACTTTTTGAAAAAACGCGGCTGTTATATTATTAGGATAGAATACTTGTATACGTTTATTATAGTAATCGGCTACGCATAGAATTTCATCTGCAGTAATAAAAACAGCATTTGGTGCATTTAACTGTGTCATAGTAGAACCTGCTATGCCTGTACCAGCCACGACAAAACTGACAATTATTGATTCTAAAATGAAGTTATGTAATAATTATTAGTCAGTATGTGAAAGGGTAGTATGATTTCTTTGTAAAATCTCTATATTTCTGTAATCTTCAGTAAGAAATGGAAAATATTTTTCTTATCGTGTAGTCTCAAATATCAGTTTTCTTTACACTTCACTTTCAAATGACTATAAGATCTATGATTTATACTTACGCGTCGTGTAAGCAGTGACCATTCCACTAGACATTGATGTTCTTGTAGATGAAATGGCCATAGAAGATATGGTTGATAGTATACCATCAGTAGTGATCTGGGTCGTATCGATTGATCTAGTCGGAACTTGAACAAAGTAAAATCTACTATTGAAATCGTGATTCCACGAAAAATATGCATTTGTTATAACCGTTTTTGAAAAGATTTGACAAGTATTATTTGAAAAATAATTGAATGCTGAAACATTCGATGATGTTATCATTTCACAAAGACATTGTTGAGTTGTACCATTCATTGCAAGAGGAGTTGAGAGAGTCAGTGAAACATTATGTATAATTCCAATTGGAACTGTGGCAACATATTGAAGCATGAACTGTAGAAACAACCATGTCAACATTTTGAATGAATGTAATATCAGTAAAAAATTTAATTGTTCATTTCAAAAGAATAATGGTCTCTTTCTATATTTAATATAAAAATATTTCAAGGAGTGTTTTTTATCTAATGCATTTTCTAAAGTACGATCATTGAAAAGAAAGTTTTTTTTTCAATGAAGTTTGGTAAAAGAAAAGATCGTATGTTTCTCTGAACTAACTCCTGCAGGGATAATTCATAAAATATTAAGGCAAAATCAGGATTTAAGTTAAAATCAGATTGCGGCAATTTTTGGACTAGAATCCGTAAGATGGAAGATGATGGTGAACATATATTTATTTCATTCCAGAAAAAGCCTATCCTACTGCATATTCCTCGTCCTATATATAGTGCTTGGAATATTCAGTATCGCGCTACAAAAAAATATCGCACCCGACAGACGGACTGTCCTAATCTCTAAAATACTAAATCCGGAGAATGATATCAAAGTACTAGAAGAGAAAGAGAACTGCGTGAGTGAAGATATATTCGATAAGAAGGCAAATATCAAAGTGCAGAAGGAGTAGGGTATGATCGCTCTAAATTGTCACATTCCCGGATGAAAACGAGACACATTCCTGAACGTCGAAAAAAAAGGTTTCAGCGCAATCTCTGTGGGATTAAAAATGTGAAACACGATGAAGTTTGTTAGTCTATGAAAAAATAGGTTTGGTATCACAAATTAGTATGTTTATTCGCAATATAATTTTCGATTTAGTTTAAATAGAATATAAGTGATAGGCATTTAAACCTATACCATTTTTTGTAATTGTGATACAATATGAAAAGCCTTGTTTGGTTACTTTATTGAGAATTCGGTTTTTGTTGTAAGATTAGCTTTGAGAAATGTTGGTATGGATTTGATATTTAGATTACTGTATAGAATGTATTGAATATCTGTGATTTAAAACAAATTTTTATGTTAAAAGTACGATTAGATAATACGAATGAATTGTTTCCGCTAAGACTCGGGGTTACAAAGCGCGCATGATAACAAAGTTTCCTGATTTTGTTTAGTTGATTCATTTAATTTTTATTTTAATACATCGTTTTTGTCAAAATGAAACGTTCATTTGACAGAAGTAAAGAACAAATCACAAACACATTATTAGTAACGCTCGATGGTTATGTAATCAACGTCGCTGGAATCACAAAAAACAATAATAATGATAATCATCGTTATTCATTTCTTGTTTCGTTAAGTGATCAAAGAACTGTACGTGTAACCAAGTTTTTAGGAAAAGTTGCATCATGTCCACTTCACATTCTCCTCTCGACATATCTACCGATTAGACTCTTCTCGTTCCCGATTTGTTTTTTCTCTCTCTATTAGTAAATGCATTTTTAGTCACGTGTATTTACACGTGTCGGTTTGTACTTAAATTTAATTAATTCTGATCAGCATGGGTGATTAAGAATTAAATGATAATATCCAGATGATTAACAACGATCAAGATTCTTTATTAGATCGGCACGATCGACCTATACGAACAAATGAAAATAATATTTATCCAGGTGCAGCTGATTCAACATCAACCAACAAACAAAACCGAGGAAATTCTATCACAATCTCTCGTCAACAAGTATCTAAACAAAATTATGTACTTCCTCCATTAATTTTAGAAGGTGCTAATCTTACTCGAATAGATTTACATAAATTTTTATTTAACAAGATTCCTGATTTGAAATGTAGCAACATTATATTTAACAGCAAGACAAAACAATTTACTCTTTACCCTTCTACCGTAGCTTCGTTTAACGCATTACTTACTCGATTACCTCTCGCTGAATTGTCAAATGCCGCAAATATGTTTATTCCACGATCAATTCAACGAATACAAGAAAAGGATATGGAAGCGTTCGTCAAAAACGTGGACAAAGAACTTTCCATTGATGATATTCAAAATGCTTTAGCCGCTAATGGATATCAAGTCAAACATATCGAAAGATAACAAAATAAAGAAAAAAATGGAACTGGAACAACTCTCAAAATAGCTTTCGTCGATATCATGAATCGTGATACATCTGTTAAACTAGGTCTTCAAATTGAACATCTGCATTTTCCGACTGAAAAGGCAAAACACAAATCTACTCCACAACAATGTCTTTCATGTTATCGCTATGGACATATTGCTAAGTATTGTAAACAACAACAACCTAGATAGATAGATAGATAAATTTATTACCCTTACCTTTCGGTGTGGGGTGATGATCAAAAAAAAGTACATTAAAATTATAACAAGAAAAAAGATACACACAAGGAAAAAAAATAGAAAAGTTCTTTTGGTGGATTTCCAGTTGGTTCGTCGTTGAATACCAATACTTGAGCCAGTTCTCCGGATATAACCTCCAGTCCACAGGGGAAAGGTTTCGATTGCACCCATCATATTGCACGAAGTATTTGCACCCACCGTTTTCAGCACGTTCTCTTGACACTATATGTGGATTTTGTTTTGTATACACCAATCTTTTGCACATGCTCGTACATGATTAGTGATTCCTTGAGGCTTAAAAGATCTGATGCACTTTGGACATGTATACGTGTTATTCTGATTTCGACTAAGTGCTTCTGTGACCTTGATTTGATGTACACCTCTTCGACTTTTTGCAGCCATCTTCTTGTACTCTTGCACGATGTTTTTGATATCACTGTGTACTGGTTTGACTTGCACCGGTTTGTTGATCACTTCTCTCCATTTCTCTCTGACTAAAGTGTCCCTTCTCCAGTTATGAATCTGGCATTTGTTAAGATCATCGATGATTTTATCCTCCCACCTTTTTTTTATACCACCATTTCTTGGTCGCTTCACATTTGGAAAGTATGAGAACATAACTTTCCTCACTAACGATGGTTGATTGTCTTCCTTATTCAACCTATTGGTATGCCCAAACCATCTCAATCTGTTTCTTCTCATTATGTTTTCAATATTTGGTTGTCCAGTAATTTCTAATAATGTGTTATTTGCCATTCGATCACCCAAATTTACACCAATAATTGTTCGTAGACATTTCATATAGAAGGAGTTCATCCTTCTTTCTTGTGCCACAGTTATTGACCAAACTTCACTACCATATAGCAATACAGGTAATACACATGCACGAAAAATCCGAAATTTACCTTCAATTGATATGGATTTTCGATACCAGATGGTGTTGCGGAGCATATTGAAGGCAGTTGCTCCCTTTGACAGCCTTGTTTCGATTTCTTTTTCCATTGATTGATCTCTTGAGATTATGTATCCTAGATAAGAAAAATGTTCAACCAGTTCAATGTTTTCATTTCGAATTGTTATATCGATCTTTGCTACATTAATTTCTTGTCCTTTGATGACTCTTCTTTGAGCATCTTCTTCAAATTGTTTGATGGCCATCGTGCACGTTTTTTTGACGTTCATTGTTAATCCACATTGTTGGGTTACTTTTTCAAACGTTTGAATGAACCGTTCGATATCTGTTGCTTTATCACTTATTGCTACCAGATCATCTGCATACATCAAGGCCACTGTATCAAGATCTTCAAACTGATCTTTATCTGTATGGAAAAAATCTTTACTGCCGAAAGCCAACTTTACACCATTTACTCCAGCTTCTTCAATCACCTTTCTTATGACGTAGTCGAAAAATATGTTGAACAACATTGGGGATATAATCCCTCCTCGCATCACACCAGTTTCCATTTCAAAAGATTCTGATAATTCACCATTAATGCGCACCAGAGCTTTTGTTTTGCTGTGAAGCAGTTTTAGCAATCGAATTAACTTGTCAGATATATTGTAACACCGACATACTTTCCATAACAAGTTTCTGTCAACGGAATCATATGCCTTTTGTATATCAATGAAGCACAAGAACAGTGGTTTATTATATTCTTGAGATTTTTCCATTATTAATTTGAGAGTGAAGATTTGATCAATTGTCGATTTATTGCGGCGAAAACCAGCTTGTTGTTCCAGCAATTGTTTGTCGACCATGTTTTGTATCCGGTTCAGTATCACACGTGAGAAAATCTTGCCAGTTACCGCTAAAAGAGATATGCCTCTATAATTATTGCACACTGTACGATCCCCTTTGTTTTTGTACAACCGAATTAGAATGGCGGTTGTCCAATCTTCTACAATTACTTCGTCGTTCCAAACATCACATATTATCTCATGCACCCATTTGGCCATAGGCATGCCGTCAGCCTTGAGCACATCTGCTGATATATTGTCGATACCAGGTGCTTTTCTGTTCTTCATTTGTTTGATAGCATCATGAACTTCAGACAGAGATGGTAGTTTGCCTTGTCGCACCTGTTCTGTTGTGGAGATAGTAGGTATTGCGATTTGTTGAGTAATATTTGGATCAATAACGGAGTGTACATTTAATAACTCGCAGAAATATTCACGCCATCGCACCATTACATCGTTTGAGTTTGTAAGAATATCACCTTGTTTGTTTTGTATTGGCATATTATCTACATTGCTTCTTCCACCTTTGAGTTGTCTTATCACCCTATATGCTGTACTTGGATCATGTTGTTTAATACCCTTTTCAATTTCTTCACTCACTTCATCCCAATACTGGAGTCGTCGAGCTTGTATTTTTTTGTTTACCAGTTTTCTTAGTAGACAGTATTTATTCCGATATTTTCGTTCCATCCTTGTATGACAATGGTTTTGCCAATCGACAAATGCAGCTGCTTTTTCATTGACAAGATTAAGGATTTCCTCTGTCATCCACTCTTTTGATTTTCTTGGTCTATTTTGTTCTTGATTAAATATTGCACCGCTCAGTTTCTTCACATAATCAGTGAAATCGTCATACTTTTCACTTACTGTCTTTTTTTGTGCAGTAACATCTTCCAATTTATTCGAGAGTTGTTCTTGAAATTTCTTCTTTAATTCATCATCTTGCATTTTATTTATGTCCATTCGAACTAAATATGGTTTTTCTGCTTTCTTCCTACATTTTAGGTGTAACTTTAATTTTGTTCTTACGAGATGATGATCTGTACCAATAGATCCTGATGCACTCCTATACACTCTGACATCTTCTACACTTGAACGAAATTTTTTATTAACAAGTGTATAATCCAGCATGTGCCATTTTTTGTTTCCTGGATGCTTCCATGTCATTTGGTGTACCGTTTTGTGCTGGTAGAAGGTGTTGGACACGATTATATCATTGTGAGTACAGAAATCTATTAGCCGTTGCCCATTTTCATTTGTTTTATCTACAGCATGAGGTCCAATTACATTTTTAGTTGTTTGATACTGCTGTTTCCCAACTCTTGCATTGAAATCACCCATAATTAGAAGCATATCACCTCTTGGGACTTTGTTTACTGTTTGTTGTAATTTTGCATAAAAGGCATCGGTTTCTTCGATTAGTTGCTTATTTCCATTTGGATTTATTGGAGAGTAGATTGCAATTATTGTAACATGAATAGGCTTACACATTAGACGAATCATTATTATTCTTTCACTTATCGCCTCCCATACCGATCCGGATTCTTTCCAAACGTTAGATGCTTGTTTGTCTAGGTAAATTGCAACTCCATGAGCAGATCTTGTTTTGTTGCAACTTGAAGCACCAGAGTACACCATAGAATATCCATCTTTAGTAATAATACCAGAGTCGTACATTGAAGTTTCACTTAAAGCTGCGATTTGAATTCGGTGTTTTTGTAATTGCTTGATAATGATTTCTCTCTTGACTTGCTGAAAGCACGAACGTACATTCCATCCACCAAAGAAAGTAGTTTTGACTGCGTTTATGCACTTTCTCTGATCATTTTCGTTAGCCAGTAAATTTAATCGTCCAGTTAAATAGGTGGCTAGCCTAGAAACAAGACAGGGTGGCTACCGGTAGCCCAGGGGCGCCTCTCATTACTGCGATGCAGCTATGAGACCCTGTGGATGCTACCACATCCCCGGCAGGCATTGTATACCGTATCAATATTATATGGCTCGTTTCCGAAAATACGTCGAGCAAGAGGGAACGAAAAAACAGATAGTCGATTCGGTAGAAGATTTCGTCTATGACAAGTTCGAGTGTGCTAGAGATTTATTTTGTCCGGTTCATGACATTGATTTGAAACGATGGGCCTATCAACAAGCAAGATCAATGTCATTCAATGAATTCACTGTCTCCGACACTTTGTTACTCAATTTTAAACGCAAATACGATATTTGCTCACGTAAAATAACTAAGGTTAGTGCTGGAGTCCGTAAATGAGGATAGCAAAACAGCTCGATCACTGAAAATAAAGAAAAGAGCTGATGTCAGTTCGCTCATTTCTTTATATGAACTGTTTCTGTTATATGCAAAAGACAGAAAAAATTATTCTAGATCCTTTTAAAAATATAACAAACAAATAACTTCTGTTCTAAAAAATTCTCTGCAAATTTAGTGGTCCACTACGAAAAATAAAAGCACATGATAGCTGTGATGAAAAGTTTTTGTTTTTAGGTGGTGACAAAACGAGAGGTGGATAATGCGGTCGATATTCAAAAATCGGCCGATCTATTCGTGACTGAAGTACGGGCTCTTCTTCCACGTTACAAAGAGGATGATGTTTTAAATACTGATCAGTCGGGTCTCGAACTTGAAGTACATTCTAGTCGCACCCTGAGCCATCAGGGTGAGAAAACGACGCTTTCAACTGTTCGTTCTAAAAATGCCACTACCCACAGTTACACTGTGCAACCGATGATTAGCTTAAGTGGTAAAGTGGTTGGACCGGTTCTTCTCTGTCTCAAAGAACCAACTGGCCGAATGAGTGACAACATCAAGAATAACCTTTTCAAAGCCAATAATGTTGTGATAACATGCAGTGCTTCGGGTAAACTTACGACCTCATTAGTTGAGTACTGGCGTGACAATGTTCCCATTCCATCCATTATCTGTTCGTCTCGTACTCTTTTGCTCTCGGACAGTTGGACCGGTCAAGGAGATGGCAGGGGCATTTATGAGAAAGTAAAGGGTTGTAAACGAATGGAAATTCCAGTAAAGACAACGGCTAAAATTCAACCTCTTGACGTTTTCTTTAATCATGAATACAAGGTCATTGCTCGTCGTGTTTACGATCGGGTCATCCTCGACGATATTGACATCCAAATGGCTCAACGGAACAACCTTATTAGACTCCATTCGCTCATCCATAGTCAAATTTCGGCTCCTATATTTGCGCTAATGATACGTTACGCATGGTATAAGAGTGGTTATCGCGACAATTATCCAGGTCAATTTCAAACGGTAACAGATGTTTGTTTCAAGTTTAAACAATCGTACTGCGACACCTCATCGTGCGACTCGTTCTCGTTCATACGCTGCAGCTACTGCAGCAAAATTTTATGCTTCGATCATTTCTTCGTCGAATACCATATGCATTAAACAGTCTCAATCAATAACAATACTTCATCTCGGTCTCTTTTCTCTTTTTTTATCTGCATGTTATTGTAATAATAGTAGATACATACATGCATTAATGGTAATGAAAATTGCACAGTTGCATGTAGGAGTGTTGAAATGAGCTCAAACTTTTACGGTATTTAGCGGATGATTACCTCTTTAGATACTCAAAATATCAGCTTTATTACCACTTTTCTCTCGGAGCAAACTCAAATGCAATAACACCAAAATTTTCAAGAATTTTCAAAATTTTCGGAAAATGTTGAAGCCATTGAACAATAGAGCTCAAACTTTTAGCAAACTATGGCCACTATGAGTAGTAGTCACAGTAAAAATATCACGCCTATCGGACGTTGTTTGAGCTAGAAATCGAAGATTCAAGGGCAAAATCGTGTTTTTCGATGAAAACTTGAAATAGCTATAACTCCTCCAGAAAGCGATAAGGGCACGAACCAACTTAGGGTATTTCACTACTCACTAAGGTCTATAAGATGAAACTAGTCTGAGTCTAAAAGCTTTTTATCACCTCGAGAGGTTCCCTCGTGAGTGCTATGCCTAAGTAATAGCTCTCTTCCATAGATCACTATCCTAATTAAACTAATTAACTAATAAGATACTTTTCCCATTGAGAAATCCAAAATACGGATTTAAAGCATTTCAGTTGGGTTTGTGTCGACTACTCATTCACCGTTTTGTTTTGAGCAGAGTCAGTATATATATACTAGTATTTTTTTTCCATTTCAACTATCTTCAAAGCTGTTTAAACTGGTAAGTCCTTTTAAGCTTTTCTTTCTTCTCTCGTCAGCCTGATATCCCCCACTGAGTTCTATGCCTAAGTAATAGCTCTCTCCCGTAGACTCCTATTCTAATTAAACTAAATAATTCATGAGATACTTTTCCCATTAAGAACTCCAGATTACAGGTTTCAGGTCTTTCAGTAGGATTTGGGAACACCAATCATCCACCCTGTTCTCTTGAGAGATGTTAGTCTATATATAGATGCATTTTTTCCCACTTCAACCATCTCGAAAATTCTGACAATCCCATCCTTACCCTGAGACGGGAATCCACTGGAATCCATCGAGAAATTCACTGAAATACATAGAGAAATCCTGGTAGAGATCTTGTTTGAATACGGGAGAAATTCTTTGGAAATACAAGATTCGGATTTGGAATAGTCTGAGTTCCGATGATTTCCAGGAGGTTAGATTGTTTTTCCGGTCGTTTCCGATAGGATACGATGATGATTCCTTGATGGTCTTGAGGGATACGTCTGCGTTCCTTTCGGTTCCAGTGGTTGGAATCTGCGGGATTTCACCGGTTCCGGTACGGGTAAATTCCGGTGGAAAAACTGCTTCCGACTTCCGTGTATATTTCCGGTGGGTTCCGTTTTAATCCGTGCGGGAAACGGCGAGAAGACACCGGAATAGACCTAGTTTCCGTTGAAGTTCCGGCGCGATCCGGTCCCCGGAAGCAACGACTAGGGATATAACCGATTTTGATCTATTACTCGGAACTTATTTAGTAGTCTAGAATCGAAATAAGACGAAAGGAAGAAAAAAAGAAGTTCTAACAGGTAGAAGTGTGCCTATTATAGGGACTTGTTCGAATATTGAAAGTAAGAATTAGAATGAAATGAAAATGCCAAGGAATTCAAACGAACAGTCATTTTATATTCATTCGTAGGAAATTATTATCAGTTAGCTTATCATATTTGTATATCGCTCAAGGAAAACATATGGAGAATCTGAAATAAATGCTATTTAAGTGTTGATCGATAGTTACTCTTTGATTTGAGAAATGAACAGAGATGGAGTTGAAGGAGAAAAAAAGTCAAAGAACAAATTTGTATTTATAAATAGATGCTTACTGTGATATAGGAGAACTGGTGTTGAACTTCTTTTGAATCATCAGTTACATTAATACCTCAAAACTTATGAGAAACCCTGCATATGATAGGCGGAAAGTATGTGTTCTATCTGTCTTACAGAATAGACATTTCTGATAAGATTTCGTTCGATTAATGTTACTGTACACTGTTTTCTTTATAATTTTCAACAGTTATTGTCGGATAAATGCATGATTATGGAAAATGTTCGTTTAGATATTTCTGATTAGATGAAACAGTTCGATATATTTTCAATAGTAGAATGATAGTAGATTTAGGTTTCAGAGAAAGGGAACTACGGAACTCAATGCACCACATGAACGATGAAGTCTCACTAGTTACAACGAAAAACTATCAATTATTGGTGACAGATTTGAGTTCGAGATTATTTGATGAGTTGACAAGTTCAGGATTCTGCATAATCGTGAAACAGCATGATATAACAAATAGTCTTTCTCTAGTCGTAGAATCCAAAACCGTTGTTCACTCAACTTCGAGCTAATCCACCCCCGGTCGTAGAATAAAAAACCCTTGTTCATTTAACTTCGAGATAATCTACTCTCGACCGTAGAATATAAAACCTCTGTTCACTCAACTTCGAGATAAGGTACAATAATCAACGTTCAGGTTTGTAAATCATAAACGTTTTTTAAATAAACGTAGATTAGAAAACGATTCGAAAGTTAGCGTTGAACAATATTCCCTGTGTCGTCGAATAATAAACCCTCTCTTCAAAAGGTATAAAATGATCTATCCTTTTTTGGCAATCGTCGCATAATCTATCTTTATGTGTAGAATAATAAACCCTTAAACTTGTGCTGTAGAATGATCTACCCTTATGCGTATGATATTATACTATTCTAAGAAGAAACATATGATGATATATCCTAGAGAGTAGAATAATAAATGGTACTGATGAAAATGTAGATTAAAAAAACCGTAAATATCTGTCAGAAACCTTTTTCATATTAATATACCCCGATTTTCAAAAACCTTCGGATCCATAAACCTTTGATAAGTTTATGATGTCAAGATGAACCTTTCTAGAAGTTTATTACACATTAATATACGGTTAACGATTGTTTATAATGCCCTTTTTTTACAGTGAAGTTTCTTATTTCATTATCAACTCATCATGAACCGCTAGATATCGATAGTATTCGAGACGATCTTTAAACTTGCCAGCAGAACCTAGGGTCGTTTACTTGATAGAAACTCCCGAAAAACACTTTTTCTAAAAAAAATCCCATTTCAGCATAAATTTTGCTGAAACGTCGTTATTAGGGAGAAAAATTAGCTGGCTGTCGTTATTAGGGAAGTGATACCTAATAACGACAGTGCCACTTCTTGAATTCATACCGGTGATTTCTCTATGAAAACATGAAAGAAAATGAACAAAAAGTACACCATTAGAAAGAGCATCGTCGAAAGACTCCCCAAATATAAAGTTATTAAAAATCGGTATTGAATTAGATGAACACGAGACAAAACAAAATGGTGTACTCATTTTGCGTCGTTATTAGGGAAAGTGTCTGTATGTTTTTTTGACCTTACTTCTTGACATAAACATAGAAACACATTTTATTTCGTATGACCTATCTACAGTCGGCAGGGCAGTTGCGTGTTCCAATAGGATTGGGCTCGAGGACCTATGGGTACCTCTATAAAATAGCCTTTCAGGACCTATGTATATCCTCACACAACATCTTTTCAGAATCTATGGATACTTCCATATTATGGCCATTAAGGACAGATGCTTACCATAGATGGAACTGATACCGGCCGGTCTACCAGTCGAACCGGTCGGAACTCTCTATCTTTATTGAGTGAGCATCTATCTTTGAATAGTTCTTTGAGCATATTGCAATTTAGATTTTTTCTTCTTTAAAATGATCAATTCAATCGACTTTTAAATCATTTGATAATTCTATCACCAAAAAGCTTTGAAAAACTATTAGTTTAAGGCACTCTGTCTAACCCCTTTAACTGAATAAAAAAAATATACGTTCATCTCTATTGATATAGATTTCCATAATTGTCTTAGCCAATGATGTAGGATGGAAGAGTTGGGATTGGAGAACCTAAACGGCACCAAAATATAAGTAGTTAGATTATATATATACTTAGGGCATACCAAAAGTTCGTAGAGTGATACCTTAATAGCTTACAATAAGCTTTAAGTAAATTTATTTCAATACAGCCTGATAGGGAAAAAAAGCTCTATCTTTCTATGCTATTTAATCGTATTATAATTTAATATAATAATATTAAATTATCTATATAAAACCTATTTGGGCTGGTTATGTGCTCGTAGTAAGTTTTGCATTCCAGTTTTAAACTCCTTATTATTTGTATGAACAACCAAAATATACCACAAGATGCATCGTGAAAAGCTCTACAATTTACATAAGACCACTTATTTTATAGCTGCACTTTTTGTTTTCAAAATGGACAAAATTTTGA